>JAJONQ010015739.1:0-41886 GCA_036250385.1 Solanum microdontum
GGGGGGGGGCCCCCGCCAATCAAATTTAATCCCCAGAATAGGAAAAATATTTTATTGAACTAACAACTATCTACCTACCCAATAGAAAAGGAAAAATAGTTACTTTCTCCATTTTAATGTGTTTGTCGAGTTACTATTTTGACAGAAATAATATTTTCTTTGATCATTATTTTTCAAATGTCTTCTAAATATTTTGAATCGTTAGTTATAAGAACGTGCTGATCATTGTATAATTCAACAGAAAATAAGCAACTAGTCAAAATTCAAACGTTTGCAAAAAATAAAGGAAAAAAGAATCAATCAAATTTAATCCCTAGAATAGGAAAAATATTTTATTGAAGTAACAACTATCTACCTACCCAATAGACGAGCAAAATAAAAAAAAATGATTTTTTTAAAATATAATAAGAAGGAACGTTTGAAAATATGATTAATGGGGTTAGCTGTATACAGCTAGATTCGAGGGTCTATCAGAAATAATCTCTTTATCTTCTCAAGATGAGGATAACTAAAGTTTGCGTACACTTTATATTCTCTATACCTCACATATAATGATGATGGGGTTAGCATACGTACTCTTTGACTAAAGTCGATAATAAATTCATCAAGATAACTACTAAACATATTATCATGATTTGACTTCAACTAAAATTTATTAAAATATAAGAAAATAAGTGTACATTATTCTAAACTTTCTCTTAAATTATTTCAAAACTTTCTTGTTGATCAAGCATAACATTCCTTTAAAATGACACTAAATGATGAAGAAAATTAAAGAAAACTTTAGAAATGGATCAAGATTTGAAGCTCCATGGATCATGGGCGAGTCCATATTCATTAAGAATAATATGGGCTCTTAAATTAAAGGGCTTATCATATGAATATATAGAAGAAGATCTTGCAAATAAAAGTGATTTGCTTTTGAAATATAATCCTATTTTCAAGAAAATCCCAATTCTTGTTCATGATGGAAAACCAATTTGTGAATCTATGATCATTCTTGAATATCTTGATCAAATATGGCCAAATCAATATCCATTGCTACCAATTGATCCTTATGAAAGAGCTTTGGCTAGATTTTGGGTGAATTATTTTGAACAAAAGGTAAGATTCTTTTCCATCTAATATGCTTATACAAAATCTTTTACTTCATCTGTCTCATATTAGTTGTCATGTTTCGCTTTTCGATGAGTACATTTCAGTAGAAATAAATCCAAAATCTTGAATATACATGAGTTTTAGATTCAAAAAAGACAATTTAGTGGTTCTTGATAAGTTATTTTATATTTATATTAAGTAAATTCATTAACACATATAAATAAAAATATTCAATATAATAATTATAAGGGTTTTTTTTTTCAAATCCCTTTTCCATTTATTTTTAATGATGAATTTTATCTTTTAAAAATCTTTTGCAGAGTGTATCTATTTGGATGATATTTAGATCAAAAGGGGAAGAACAAGAAAAGGCAGTGAAGGACAGCTTGGAAATGTTGAAAATTATAGAAGAAAATGCTTTTAAAAATCAGAAAAACAATATATTTTTTATAGGAGGAAAAATTGGAATAGTGGATATAGCTTTTGGATGGATTTGTCATTGGCTGAAAATTATAGAAGATGTTGGAGGTGTCAAATTAATTGAAGGAAATTCATTTCCTAATTTGCAAAATTGGATGAAAAAATTCAAAGAAGTGCCTTTGATAAAAGAAAGTCTACCTAATCACCAAAAAATGTTTTTGCCTTTTAAACTTATAAGAGATATGTTGTTAGCATCTTGATTTTGTAGAAGAAATTGTATAAAATAAATATAGGAACTTGCCTATGTTATGTTATGTTAGATTGCTGGTTTCAAGTTCGAATAAAAAATAAGAAAAGTTTGGTTTATTTGGAATTGGGACATAAGTTATTGTTGTTGTATGTGTGTATGGACATGTTCTCTTCTTCTAGTCAAATTCGATAATTTGAAATATAGAATAAATATTTTTTTCTTGATAATTGCGGTCTTCGGGTCAATTTAGGCACGCACACCTCAATTAATTTTATATAATATTTGAGGTGAGAAGAGGCTGAGATTTAAATCTGAGACCTTAAAATTCTCAACCGTCTTTATTAATTGATCATCATCCTTAAATACAAAATAAAATATAATTTTCTATGACATATTACTACACTATAATGTAATAATTTGTACTATGTATACATACAACTTGAATTATTTCATAGTATAATTTTCAAATAGATTTCTTATGGTCAATTGAAAATTGTCTTGTTTCAAATAATTTTTTCTAGAATTCCAAATCACTTGTATAGTTGTTTTATTATCATAATAATATTAATCTATGTCATCCTTATCTCATAGTTTATTACTATCAATTAAAATTACCTAGATTTATAGTTAAAGAGAGAAAAGCAAAATATAAGACATAAATTACTATCCATATTAATTAGAAGATGATCTAACTAACATGGATAATCACTAAAAAATAAAAATTTATTAGTCAATAAATCTAATTTATGACTTTTGACTTATACTCATAAATAAATAAAAAATAAGTCAAACAAGCTCTATGAAACAACTATAAATGAGGGTGTATACTAGAGTAGGTAAAATAAAGATAAGGGTTTGAAAAATACCCCAACTTTGGTCGGATTTGTTGTTGTGATACTAAACTTTCATGAGGACCTATTACCTCCCTAGACTATTTAATACCGTAATTTTTACCCCCTGAACTTTTTAATAGTATATTTTAAAGGTATATATGTGCCCACGTGGACACATTACTATTTATAATTTTGCATTATTTTTTATGTCCACGTGAGCAAATATATATGTTTAAAATACGATATTAAATAGTCTAGAGAGGTAATAGGTCCTCATGAAAGTTTAGTATCACAACAGCAAATCCGACCAAAGTTGAGGTATTTTTCATACCCTTATCCCTAAAATAAAACATTGAACTAATTAATTATAAGAATATGAGTTTTTTTCAATGGAAATTAGTTTTTCTTCCTTATTGGTTTTATCATTTTTATTATTTCTTCAACAAACAAATGCTATTACTGTTCATGTAGTTGATGGTATTGAAAAAAATGATCCTCAATTAATATATCACTGTGCATCTGGAAGTGACGATCTCGGAAAGCATTATCCTAAATTCAATGATGATTTTCATTTCTCGTTCAAACGAAATAATATTTTTTGAGATGGTGTTCTTTTGTCATTTTTGGTGGGGTAAAAAAGACATTAGATTTGAAGTGTATAGAGAAACTGGAGCTTGTGGGCATAAAACAAGAGGATCTAACAAAGGAATATGTTATTGGTTAATTAAAGAAGATGATTTCTATTTTGCTATTAATGGCAATCCTCCTCCATCTACTTTTGTTAGAAAATTTGGTTGGTAAAAAATTAATGTAATTTAATATTTGTTCTCCAATTATAATCTGAAATGAAAAAAAAAAGTTTATTATGAATATGTCAAGTTGTCAATCCCTAGAGTGACTCTATTTCATTGAAGTTAGCTAAATATATCTAATGATAGGATAGTCGAAATTCTGATACTATGAAAATAGTTGAGTAACTAAGGGTATATATTTTGAGGACAACATCAATCTATAACTAAGACACCGATATTGATGAATCAAACCTATAACATTAATGCCGCTCTACTCATCCGCCCCATCTGTTCTTAGTCAACTAACCAAAAATTATGTACTGGAATTTTCCTTTCATCATATGAATTTCCTTTTTATTGTTTTTTCCTCCGTTTTAAACGTCTTTTTCTCGCCTATTAAAGACACCTTGTGTGTGATAATTGTTACAAAATATTGAATCCTCATTCTCATGTAGGTAATTATCCACTTGAAATCAAACACCAAGTTATCTCTCTTGTTTTCATTCCAACGTGAAAAGGTAGAGAACAAAATTAACCCAACAAACAATTATTACTATGCCCCTATTTATAAAACATGTACTTCTTAACCTAGTGTTTTGATTATTGTTAAAATTTAAATTTAAGACTTCAAAATTTTCAATCGACTTTATTGATCATTAAGTTACACCCTTAGATACAAAATAGAATAAATAATTTGCTATTACATGTTACTATCCTACAATGTAATAGTACTGTACAATGTATACAACTTGAACTATTTCGGCCATAGTATAATTTTTAAACAACTCTCTTATAGTCAATCGAAAATCATTTTGTTTCTAATAAGATTGTCTAGATCTCAAAATCATTATGTATCATAATGTTTGGATTGGTTTAAAAATTAGTCAAATCTACTTTTAAATCAATTTTTAATCTCTAGAAGTGTTTGACAAATATAAAAATAACTTAAAATAATTTAGAAGTGTTTGACAAAATTAAAAATAACTTAAAATAAGTTTAAAATGACTTAAGAAAAGTTAAAAAACAAAAGTAGGTGTTTCCCTACTTTTTATTTTTTTGACTTAAAAGTCATTTTAAGTTTGACTTTTTATTTGTTGACTTAAAAATAATTTAAGTTTGACTTTTTTTTTTTTTTTAAAAGTCAACTAAATTTGACATTTTATTTTTTGACTTAAAAGTCATTTAAATTTGACTTTATACTTGTTGACTTAAAAGTCATTTAAGTTTAACTTCTTTTTTTTACTTAAAAATCATTTAAGTTTGACTTTTTATTTTTCTGACTAAAAAATTACTTTTTTAAGCCAATCAAAACGGGCTCTTATAATCTATGTCATCCTAATCTCATAGTTACTACCAATTAAAGCTACCTAGACTATTAGAGAGAGAAAAGTAGAATATAAAACACAAATTATTGTCCATATTAATTAGAAGATGATCTAACTAACATAGATCATTACTACCTAAAATGCTAAAAATAAATTAAAAAAATCATTAGTTAAAAAATCTAATTTATGATTTTTGACTAATGTGTCATAACTGAAAAACTAATTCAAACAAGCTTAAAGAAACAACTAGAGAAGGTAAAATAATCATTGAACTAATTATAAAAGTATGAGTTTTCTTTCAATGAAAAACAGTTTTTCTTCCTTATTGGTTTTTATCAATTTTATTATTTGTTCAACAAACAAATGCTGCTGCTACTTGTCATATAGTTGATGGTATTAAAAAAAAATGATCCTCTAATAAAATTTCAGTGTGCATCTAGAAATGACGATCTCGGAATACATTATCCTAAATTCAATGATGATTTCAAATTCAAGTTCGGATTTAATCTGTTTCGTGAGACGGTGTTCTTTTATCATTTTTGATGGGGTACAAAAGATGCTACATTTGAAGTGTACAGAGATAGCGGAAATTGTGGTGCTGAAGAAAAACTTGACTCGGGAACATGTTATTGGTTAATTAAAGAAGATGGTTTCTATTTTGCTCCTAAATATAATCCTCCTCCATCTGAATTGGTTAGAAAATATGGTTGGTAAAAATTAATGTAATTTAATTGAGTAGTACTCATGAAATGAAAAAAATATTTTAATTTTCAGTTTCAAAATTGTGTCACAATCAAAATTCAGTGATTAAAAATTATACCATTATTTTTAATATGTTCAGTCCTATATATATTGAGTCAAGAACATTTAATTATATAAAATCACCAATCGAAAAGGAAAAAAATATCAATCATTAGAAGATTCAGCTACCAATAGTACATGAGGATGAAGTACTTAATACAGTATTAGTATCATTGATCCTACTAATTTATAGATCGTGATGGAATATAATATATTAATTGAAATGAAGATAAATAAAGTTTTGTGCAAAAGATAGAACGATAAAAAACTCTTCCTGTACTCTTTCTAAATTTCGTCAAGCCTATCTGCTCATTTGTTTCAAATTAGAGTTTATAGTTTTAAGATCACACTTTTAAAATGCTTGTGGTGAAATATTCTTAATATAGTATCTATTGATTTTGTTATTCTTCTCAATCAAAGAATTCGCCAACTACACGATAATTAGCAAAAACATCAAGTAAATGATATCAAAGACTATTAAACCTCCTAAAACGTGAAGAATATCGTATAAATTGATTGAATAAATTAATTCATTTTTGTATATGAATATTTATTTTGAGTAATATTTAAAGTCCAATTTTCTAGGGGGAATTTTCGCATATAGCCATTCAAAAACAACTTAATTATGCTCCATAGCTATAGTTTGTGAATTACGATTCATAGCTACATGTTAGAGGGAGGGGAGAGAGAAGCGAGATTGGGAGAGGGAGGAGAGAGACGAGCGAGAGTGGAGAGAGGTGAATTGTATATGTATATTTGTCGGATTGAATATGTATATCTGTCAAATAATTGTGTGTGTGTGTGTGTATATATATATATATATATATATATATAATTGGTATACATATGAATTTGTATATCTGGCGAGCGAGATTGTGAGAGGGAGGAGAGAGGCAAGTGAGATTGGTAGAGAGTAGGGAGAGGCAAGCGAGATTGGGAGATGGATGAGAGCGAGAAAGGGCAGAGACTAAAGAGAGGCGGACTGTATATGTATATCTTGTTTATATGTAATTGGTATACATATGTATTTGTATATCTGGCGAGTGAGATTGGAAGAGAGAGGAGAGAAGCGAGCGAGATTGGGAGAAGGGAGAGAGGCGAGCGAGAGAGAGACTAATTGTATATATGTAATTGGTATACATATGTATTTATATATGTGGTGAGTGAGATTAGAAGAGAGAGGAGAGAAGTGATCGAGATTGAAAAAAAGGAGAGAGGCGAGCGAGAGAGAGCAGAGAGTGGAAACAAACTAATTGTATTTGTATATCTGTCATATAATTGTATATATATGTGTATAATTTGTATTTGTATTTGTATTTGTATATGTATAAGTGATGTATTTACAACTAAATTGAAGTTGTGAGCCGTAATTTGTTCAAACTATAACTATAATAGTTAATTAACTAGTATATGTTTGTTTATCTACGCAATTTTCCTACTAAGTAGATTATGATTTTAATTTGAAAAATCTTTTTCTTTTGATTAAAAAGTACACGTGTCAGCCCATTAAACCTCACTCACGTCATAGCTGTAACAGCAGGTGGGTATAACAAAATAAATTAAATAATATAAATAAATAACACTATTAAAAAATTAAAATAAATAAAAATCCAAAAAAAGCAAAAATAGATAACAGAAATTTAAATTTTTAATGCTGTAATTTTACAGAAAAGAAAAAAAAAGTTTTTTATTTCTTCTTCTTCGATCTCATCAGATCCCCTGTTTCTGAATCGAATTTAGGGCTTTTTTTTTTCGCCCCATTGTTTCCGAAAATTCAATTTTGGCCCGTTATGTACTCGGATTTTTATCCGTTTTACTCCGAAAATTGAGGAATTAGGATTTGTTTTTTGTATACAAATACAATTTTTGTATATGAAATGAAATGTAGATTGATTGATTGGTTGATCTGTTTTTTATAGGAGAATTTTGGGGCTTATTTTTAGGGTTTTTGGATGAGGATTTAAGAGGAAAGATTTGATTTTTTTGAGGATTTTGGATGGCGTCAGCTCAGGTACTAAAAAAGCAAGAGCATTTGCAAGCTGGGAAAAAGAAGGTAAAAGGGTTTTGTTTGAATTTTGGAGAAAGGGTTTGTTTTGGTTTGGTTGAATTTAGTTTGTTTACTTGAATGTTTGCTAATTAATACTTCTATTTAACTCCTTGATAATGTAAATGAACTGAATTCTGAAAAAACGTTATGTTTTGGTTTGGTTGAATTTACTGTATTTACTTGAATTTTTGCTAATTAATAGTTCTATTTATCTGGTTTAGAATGTTAATAAGCTGAATTCTACTAGGAATCTTTAGTAGTTGAGTTGGTTGGCTACCTGAACTTTAGGGAGTTTGATTTCCACCTTGTAATCCCTTTCCTGATTTTCCCTTTTAAGAAAAAGAGTTGAATTCTAGGTGGAATCATAGTAGCTTAGTTGGTTGACTAGCTGGACTTTTGTGGGTTCGATTCCCACCTTGTAATCCCCTCCCCATTTTCCCTTAATGAAAAAAAAGGAGCTGAATTCTATGTTTGGAGAAGGTTTTAAATGAATGGCATTCTACTTGGAGTTAGAAATATTGAGTGGTTGTAATTTGTAGAGTCTTTGGAATTGTTATAAGTACCTTTAGATAGTTATCATCTACTCGAAGTGATGGACGGACTCCCTATGTATTTTCAAGAATGTGAAGAAAAGAATTGAGGTGCACTAGCTATTTTATCCTTAATCATCCATGAACAAGGATTACTACTTGAATTTTGATTTTTGAAATCGGTCTTTAATCAAGATGGGAATGGCGTGGCCCCATCCTCACCCTATTAGTGTTTTACTTGGAAGCAATTTCATGTATGAAGTTAAAACACATCAAGATTTAGGTTTGAGGTTGAAGATTCTCGGTGGTTGAATAATTTCTAGAGTTTCAAGTTTTATAGACAGTTCTATTCAAGTGGGGCTGCGGCGAAAGATTACTGCCTAGATCTTCCTCCATAGGGGAAGTGCTTATATGTCTTAATACTTGAACGAATCTAGCATGAAATGAGCTTATAATGTCAATAAGATACTTCACCTTATTAAAAAAAGAAAAAAAACACTAGGTGATGCTTTACAAAAGGTCTTGTTGTACAGAGATTTGATTATTTCAGGCTTGTATTTACCCAAAAACTCTGAAACATATAATCAGGTAAAGCTGGTCAAGGACTGATTCAGAAGATAGCAAATCAGTGAGTCTGATCTGAAGCATATCTTAGTTCTGATCAATCTGATCTTTTTAGGTAGAAGTGAACATTAGCGAAAATCAGTGTGTTGAGAATTGAGATAGCTGTTTTTACGCTTATCTCTAGCTGTATAGATTACAATAACAAATGACAGGTATTACTTCAGGGCATCTTCTATTGAAGCACTTGTTAACATAGGTAGAAGATAGCAAACCAGTGAGTCTGATTTGAAGCATATCTTAGTTCTGATTAATCTGATCTATTTAGGTAGAAGTGAACATTAGCCAAAATCAGTGTGTTGAGAATTGAGATAGCTGTTTTTATGCTTATCTCTAGCTGTATAGTTTACAATAATTAACAACAGGTATTATTTCAGGGCATCTTCTATTGAAGCACTTGTTAACATAGGGTTTAAACTTGCAAAACATGTCATTTGTCAGTGCAAAGATTTTAATATGTTGGGCTGACTGGTTTTGAGGTACTTCTTTTCTTCCTTATGTGCAACCAAAGGTGGTATCCTAGGCTGCCACATCGGTGCTGATATCTTTTGGAAGCACATTGATGCTGATTTCTTTTGAAAGATCGCGCCTTAAACAATTTGAATACTTGTATTATCCGCACTGGCAATTCCCATCTTTAAGGAATCCGGGTTCATACCCTGGTAGTGGAAATACCCTTTCTTGAGCTGAGGGTCCTTTGGAAACAACCTCTCTCCCTCCATGAGATAGGGATAAGGTCTATGTACACTGTACACTCTACCCTATCCAGACCCCACTTGTGAGATTTCATGGGTATTTGTTGTTGTTGTTGTTGTATTTCCTTTTTAATTTATTTTTTTGAATATTGTGACCTCAAGAACTCCTAAGAAATTAAGTAGGTGTTGCCAACAAGTTGTGGCATCCTGCTAAAGTTATGGTTAGCATCATAAGATGTTACGAACCTCTAAATTAAATCTTCTTGCATAGTGAAGTAGGTTGTAGGATACTCCCTTTTTGCTTTGTCTTTTCTTTTGATTTCACTAAGTTGCAATTGCCTTGTCTTACTAATGAATATCACCTGGTTTTGCTCTTTATAAAATTTGGTGCACTCCTTATTTATCTGATACTTCTGCAACTGTATCATTTGCAGCTAGAGGAATTTCGTAAGAAGAGAGCAGCAGAGAAGGCTAAAAAGACAACTTCAAATAGTCAACAGCTTGCCTCTGATGGAGGCGTTGATAATCAACATTCAGGAAATGAACACACTAGAACTAAGGACTCCAGTGGAGCTGCTACATCTGATGCTGTTGGCAGATCTGTTCTAAAGCCATCTGAAGTACATGCTAAGCATGATTTTGCGAAGCCTGATCTTACCCAGAAGTCTGATTTAATTTTTCCTAGTGATGCTAGTGCTGGTGCTACGCCTAGTTTGCACAAATACTATGATGATGCTGTTGTTAAAGCCAACAGTTATGATTTTGGCTCTTCCATCTCAGCATTGTCTCATTTAGAAAATAAAGGGTCTAGAAGTGATGAGAATCTTAAGGTTTCTCAAACAGTAAGTGATACTTATGACAACACTGGGAAGAGGGAGAGTGATGGGGCCTTAGAAAGTGTTCCATTCGGGTTTGCGACTAACCACTCTACAGCCACTTTTCCTCCATTCCTCAATAATGACAGAACTTCCAGTCATTTCACTTATGATGATATGGGTAAACACATATCGGAGGAGAGCCATGCAAAGGATCTTTCTGTAACTAATGATGGTACTTCTCATGCTTTTCCGTCTAATGTATCACCTTCAAATCCATTCGGGTCTCGTGACGACAAACCACGTTATACAGATCGCTGGGCTAGTGACATGACTTCCGCTTCATATGGTGGTAATTTTTTTGTTTACATCTGTTCTGTTCATCTAAGTTGTGCACTTGAGGGATCTTCGTACGCATAATATCTTTTTCTCCTTTTTTCCATTCTTCTATGGTTTCTTTGACCCAGCTGACTGATTAGTGTATGCACTATTTATTTAAACCAATTTGATGGTGCACAATCTGATATATATCTCCTATTTTTTGTAGATTATGTTCCCGGTGCTACCACTGACACACAATTTTATCCTGAAGTAGGGAGAAATGTTGCTGGTGTGGGATCTAATAATTTTGTAGTGCCTGATAAAGGATACAGCCAGTTAAACAGCGCTGGTTTTCACTCAACTAAAACTTCTTCTTGGACATCGGACTCCAAGTATGATGGTTTTAGTTTTGATGCTAGAAGTTCTTCTAGTTACTCACAGATGTCCCCACCCACAGCTGGGGAGACTGGGAGGAGAACTCCATCTTTCCTTGATTCCATCAACATTTCAAAAGTCTCTGCTGCATCCCCTCCCTCAATAGGATCAGTTACTACAGACACATATGACTCAATGGCTTACCCTAGGGACACTCTGGGTTTATCAAATTCTGAGAACTTGACAAATTCTTCAAAATTTTCTGGTAATGGGTCAGATCTGTACAAGCATGCTGTTGAGAAAGATATGGGCAACTTGGACAACAGACATCCATTTTATTCACAGAAGCAAAATGAAGATTTTGCTGCATTAGAACAGGTATTTTTACATCTCTTGCAGAGTAGGTATGCACAGTGTTGTCTCAACCCTGAAGCAAGGCACGAAACATGTTGAGCACTTCGCCTCGCTTTGTGGGCGCTTCAGTGTTGTCATCAATGCTCTAAGGCATGCTTTTCCATGCCCAAGTAGTGTAATCCTGAAGATGTGACACTAACCAATTGATATTTCTCTTTATCTAGTTTTTTCAATTTCTTTGTCCATAGATTTATTATTCATGCTTGTTGGCCTACACATGCATATTTGTACTTTTTCTTCATTTGTGCCTTTTTCCAATAAAGCCCCAAAGGACCTTAGAGCATTTTTGGGCTTTTCGATTTTGATAACACTGGGTATACAATTGTGGAATGCCCATTTACCTACAAAAATTCAGACTGCTGTTGCTTTTGGATTGTCATAAATTCTCGCCGCTTACTTCAGTGAGAACATTGGACTAAAAACAAATGCTGTCCAGTCACCACATGAAAAGGAAACTATAGCTTATGATTTATCACTAATACCCATCTGTCCTGATAGTGAGCTACTCTCCTTACATCATATAGTTGTGTTTTATCTAAGAGCTTGTTAGATCGATTAGGTAGTGTGAAAATCTATTGATGAAAGAAAGAAACAAAGAAGACTGACGTCTGGTTTTTTTCCTTAGATTAAAAAATTTATGAAAACACAAAAACAATATACCTTATTCTCAAAGTTGTCTATTGGAGTAATAAACATATGATCTCTATTTAATAGAAGACTTAAAGTTTTAGAGAAGGTTCTAAAATAGCTTACACTCTCTAACGTGTGTAAATAATTCCAGCCACTTCAAGAGATTCATTGTCTAGATCTTTGTTAATTTGTACCTTGTCATATATGTGGTAGGTGCAAGTAGCAAATTCGGGTCCTGCTACGAAACCAGGTTGGTATTCAAGTGGGGAAGGCTGAAGGAGTGAGGCCATTATCTACCGAACTTTCTAAATCAAATACAATGGTTTTGTCGATTATTTTTTAAAAATATACATACATATTTAGTCTGTGCATATTCAATTTAAGCTGAAAAAAGGGAAATGATTTCGGTATGTTCAATGTCTTGAAAGGTAACTTGATGTGAGCTGAACACTGCCCAATTGTGTCCCTTCTTTAATTGTGAAATATAAAATGTCCTGTGTGTTTATCAAGCTAAACGAGTTTTTTTTTACACTGATCAGTTACAAATAATAAACGGACATCTTTGTTACTTCATTCAGATAATACTGTCAAGATTTATGAAGGTCCCACACATTTGTTTAATTTTTGTTCCAATTGGAGAATTGTCCCCATGCATTTGTACATGTCTAGCGGTTATGGAGCTAAAAAAAAGAGAGGATAGTCATTCATAATGTATACTAATAATTAGAGCACACCTATCTTCATCTTTCAGATAATATCCTAAATCACAAATGGTATCCTCCATTTCTATAGAGGGGTGGGGCTGCCTATCGAAAGAAGAATACTGGGACATGCATAACACATATTTGTCCGGATATAGATTGTGTAATAGGATCTTTAGTGGTAAACACTAACATGCTTTATGCTTATTTTCCACAGCATATTGAAGATTTAACACAAGAGAAGTTCTCTCTACAACGTGCTCTTGAGGCTTCGCGAACTCTAGCAGAGTCTCTAGCTGCTGAAAATTCAACTCTTACAGATAGTTATAATCAACAGGTATACTGCTGTTCATACATATGCATTTTTTCAAAACTATAAAAAGTTAGCCGACTTTCTGTAGGGAAATATATGCAAGCTAGAAATATTAGGTACATAGGCCATGTTGGTTCCAAGCCCGATGAGAGAAGCCTTTTGATGACTCAAATTGACTGTTGGCAAAACAAAAGTTCTGATTCTCCCTTATACAGCCAGTCACCATCATTATACGTCAGCTCTTCTCTGATGATAATCTTTACAGCAATTATTTTCTGCATTTTTATTGTTAATCCTAATGCATTACTAAACAATTACATGTCATCTTCTTAGTTTTCTGGTAGATGTATGTAATGATTATTTTACTACTAGTCTTTTCCTGCATTTTTGTTGTAAATCCTAGATTCATTATCAAATGATTATTGTACCAGTGTTAGGTACTAACGCAGAATTACTAGTCAAAAATGTTAGTTCCTGTCTTTATGCTTACAATATTTGTGAGAAATATAGGAAAAGAATATTATTGAATTGTTGTTGTGTCTACATTATTACATTGAGACCCTATTTATAGACACTAGAATACAATCATTTACCAAGTAGGATACTATTTACTATTCCTATTTCTATTTTTATTCCTATTCCTATTCTAAATAGGATTTGTATAAACCTATTCCTATTCTAATAGGATTGTATAAACCTATTCATATTCTAACACTCCTTCTCAAGCTAGTGCATACGATTCATGTACCTAGCTTGTTACATATGTAATTAATACGAGGACCAATGAGGGGCTTGGTGATATATCTGCAAGTTGATCGGTCAACTTCACAAAATTGACAGTCAATCTCAATGTGCTTGTCTTCTCATTAAATACTGGATTTGATGCATAATGCCAATAAAACACAGAGTGATTTACAGTGTTGAACTTCCCAAACCAAACTTGCAAAGACTATTTCAGACCATAGAGTGACTCACATAATCGACGTACAAGGCAACTAAACTCCCCCTAGCAACAAAGTGCTCAAAATCTAGTATTAAGTATATGGATCATGTTGGAATTAGATGAGTCGATATTAAACAAGTCACCAAAAAATTGGTCGGAACATGTTCATACACAGAGTATTAGATTTGATGGCTAAAAGTAGTCACAATCTAACAAATAATATTATATAGGTAGGGTTGGAATGATGTCACGACCCAACTAGAAAATAGAAATTGTATAGGATAGTTCGAACTGATGGAACGACCCCATTGAAAAGGAGAAATAATATGATAGGATCGGAATGATGGCATGACCCTACTAAAAAAGAAAAAATTATACAGGTAGGGTTGGAATGATGGAACAACCCTACGCAAATCAGATTTGAGGAGTCACCGGAAAGACGAATTGAACTATGCAAATCAAATCTGAGGAGTCACTGAAAAGACACATAATGCTATGCAACTCAGATATAAGAAAGTAGTTCGGAAAAATCCACGGTACTACACAAATTAAATATGAAAAGTAGTCCGGAGAGATGCACGAGTGCTACGTAAATAAGATATGCAAAAAAAGGTAGTCACCGGAAGGATGGCAATGTGCTACATAAATTATTAAATATGAAAAGTAGTCACCAGAAAGATGGCGCGGTGCTACGCAAACCAAATATGAAAAAAGTAGTCACTGGAAAGATCGCACAGTGCTACACAAATTAAATATGAAAAAATAGTCACCGAAATGATGGCATGGTGCTACACAAATTAAATATGAAAAAGCAGTCACGGAATGATGGCATAGTGCTACACAAATTAAATATGAAAAAGTAGTCACCGGAATGATGGCACGGTGCTACACAAATTAGATATAGGAAAGTAGTCACCGGAATGATGGCACGGTGCTACACAAATTAGATATGAGAAATAGTCACCAGAAAGATACACGGTGACCCAACTTTGCTAACATAATCATTGGCCGGACGGGCAGCATATATGGGTAATAGCCACCCGCCGGCAACGAAAGCTCTTTGATTTTCTACCAAGATCGTAGAGGCTCTGATACCATGTGAGAAATATAAGAAAAGAATATTATTGAATTGTTGTTGTGTCTACATTATTACATTGAGACCCTATTTATAGACACTAGAATACAATCATTTACCAAGTAGGATACTATTTACTATTCCTATTCCTATTCCTATTCCTATTCTAAATAGAATTTGTATAAACCTATTCCTATTCTAATAGGATTGTGTAAACCAATTCATATTCTAACAGGATTGTATAAACCTATTCATATTCTAACAGTATTCATTGAGTCCCTTCTATCCAACCTTGGTGGACAGAGTACTAATGCATTAGTCGGACACTTGGCCCCCCGTTTAGGTTCTGATCTGAGTAGCTAAGCTGCATGAAGATGGACATGGATGTCTAATACGGGTGTGAACCTAGAAGTCATATTCATCGTCATTTAAATCTTAAAATTATAGGATACGAATAGGAGTACAGTGCCAAATCCTATGTGTAACCCACAATCACACCTAAATCCTGCTGGATTGACATGTTACGGCAGGTGGTTTCGAAGGACCTGTGTTACATAGATGAGCAATTACTTAGTTACCTATTGAAACTAAAAGGTGTAAAGAAGTGCTGATCATAAAATTTGGAAAAAGATGGACGATAATAGCTCCTCCGCATCCCAAAGCGCTGCTCTCCTAGGTGTGCAACACTAAGTAGGAGTTCACATCAACTTATGAGTTACATTCTCCTTTTAGTTCTGCCGTAGTTCTTACATGTGCTTTTGTTTCTTATTTTTCTATAGATTTACATGACCTGTTAGCCTCTCCTTGAAATTCTTTACACTTTTTTTAGTGATGTGTCATTATAAAAGTGAACTGCTGTATTTCTTTTGCAGGGAAGTTTTGTTGGCCAACTAAAAGCTGAGATGGAGAGGTTGCAAGAGGAGATTAAAGCCCATCTGGTTTGTAGTTTGTACAATCTTGCTCCTTACCCCTAGCTATATTGTATTACCTAATCAGCATTTTCCTTTTGTAAACTCTTGTGGCACTTCTGGATGTTCTGTTTTTGCAACTTATTTTAAATGTTGTACTTTTGGAAGTTGTATATGATGACTTGAATTCATTTATCAATTTTGTAAGGACTTGCATTTATTTCTCATCCAACACCTTTTAAAGTTTTGTTTTGTTCTGTTTGATTTATCAAGAAATATTACTGATCGATTCATTTTGGGATTGTTGATGTGACGTCGTAAAACATTAGCACCTGGCACTATAATGAGTGGAAGAAAACTAGTTGAAAGACATTTTGTCTTCTAAATAGACATGAATTGCTAACTTTAACGTAAAGTTAGAAGATGAAGCAATACATAGCTGGATCTTCCATTTCTTTACATCCTGCTTATTTTTTCCTTACTATGGAGTGTGCAATGATACTACTTATGTTTACTTTCCTTTTAAGTCTCTTTAAAAAAGAATGTCACTTTTTATATTCATGCTCCTTCCGTTTCAATTTGTTTGTCCTACTTCCTTTTTAGTCCCTTTCAAAAAGAATGTCTCCTGGCAACTCTTTAATCCTAACTTTCCACATGCCATGTACGACCACTAGATTAAAGGATATTTTGGTACATTCAACATATCTTTAGTTTAAGACCACAAGATTTAAAAGTCTTAGTTACTTTTTAAAACTCCATGCCAAGTCAAAACCAGACAAACAAATTGAAACGAGGGAGTAACATGTTATTTCCAATATCCCACATAACATGTTTAAGATCACACGATTCAAATGAGATTTTTGTACATCACACACATCTTTAGTTTACTCTCTTTCTGTATTTGGAAACTTTTTAATTTTGAACTTTCCATTCTGTGGTATGGATTGTAACTTTCCGTAAATTTCCCATTTGTCGCACAACGACGGAACCTTGCTTTAACCGTACTTAAATGCTTGTTTAGCCATAGAAGTGCTATGTGATATTTAAGTTCACAAGTTCTAAGGATACTTTTGATAAGTTCTCTTTCTTTCTTAACCTATTTTCCCAGTCAAGACCAACATATAAAATGAACCCAAGGGAGTCTTTATCAATTTGTTTGTTTTCTTTACTCAAATTTCCCTCTTAAAAGATCCATTCATGATTAAACCTTAGTGCTTGGTTCTGTCCTTTCTTTGGTCTGGCTTCATTTTTACCATCTCATTGTCTAACATTTGGTCTGGCAAGTGGTAACGGATTCTCTAACTGATTATAATTGGTTCACTTGTTTTAAATTTTGTCTGAGGCATACTTGTTTAGGTGTCTATAAAGGCCTGTTGAAGGATGTAATTATCATGTTGCTTATCAAAAGATGTATTTGATCATCTAAACTCTGATTACAGATATTTCTAGGATTGTTTGGACAAGGTTTCTGGAACTGTATGATGTACTAATTTTATTTATTGGAATTTGTTTAGATGAGTTGTGTCATATATACATGGAAAAGTCACTTTCTTTTTCTTTCTATCAATTTTTGTAATCAGATGGCTGGATGAGTCAGTCGTTTTCAGTATTACTTTAATTTGATGTATGTGATTTGCTTTCTTGGTTGAATTCAATGAAAACCAGGGTGAGCTTGAAGCCGTGAAAATGGAATATGCGAATGTACAATTGGAATGTAATGCTGCTGATGAGCGTGCCAAGTTATTGGCTTCTGAAGTGATTGGCTTGGAAGAGAAGGTAATTAACTGCAGTATTCCCGTCTGCTGACCAAAATAATTTCATAGGAATGTCTATACCAAAATAATTGTCAGGCATGTAGTGAGTTTATTAATTTTAATACTACATGTAGACGTAGTTGTCCTCTTTGTTACTGGTTTCACATTTAAATTTGAAAGTTGTTTAACTTGATTACCATATATCATAGATTGAATTAGTGTGATGTCATTTACATTTTAAAATTATAAGTTAGTGAGAGTCAAGTGTATAAATAAGTTAACCAGATTGATCCGTGAGATAAGGAATTATAGACTGTATTCACCATCAGTTGTTTAGTTTTGAGCTATAAGTCGGATTTGAGATGTCAAACCAGTGTTTTCCTGTTCCTTTTAGGTAAGTGGATGTTGTTCCTTTTTTCATTTTTCCTCGTTTCCTTTTTCGTGTTGCCAGCTAAATATGAACAGTCACTTTTGTGCCTGTTCTTCTTTTTATTTTTTCCCATTCTGTTTGAAAAAAAACATCCTATTGATAATTGGTTGAAACTCTTTTATTGGTCAGATCTTTTTTCTTTTTTAAATTTGTTAATGAGATAGATTATCTTTTCTGCTCTTTATATTTTTGTCTAAAATATTTTGTAGGCACTTCGTCTAAGATCTAATGAGCTTAAACTGGAGAAAGAATTGGAGAAGTCACAAGCTGAAATGTCTTCTTACAAGTATGTTTGAGGCTAGACTGTAAATTTATCAAGGCCGTCATGTGCCCATGTAACTCTGTTCTGGTTATAGTTGTCCTTTAATTCTATTCTCTGCTTTTCTCCTTCCTGTCCTTTCGACACCACACCCTTTTAGAGTGGGCATGCCTCTTTTCTTTTTGGTTTAAGAGGGAGGTGATTTGTGTGGCTTAATTGCTTGTTGGAGATGGAAGTACAAATTATTTTATGAATATGAAAAGGATGTGCCAAATGGTAGCAGAATGTATTACTTTTAGTTATGATACTTTTAAAAGATTTGTGGCTCCTGAAAAAGTAGTTGGGAATCATATTGGGTAGTTGCATGTACACGAGCTCATACTAATCTGTATTGGCATAAAATTTCTAGCATTAATGTAATGTGCGTGAATGAATATCAGAATAAAAAAGTTAAATCTTATTCTCGTTAACCTCCAGATTTCTGTTGGGATGTGTTTTTATCTCATCCAACTTTCTCTATCTTCTTGCAGGAAGAAAATTGCTAGCCTTGAAAAAGATCGTCAAGATCTGCAATCAACAATCGATGCTTTAAAGGAAGGTAAGATATGGTTATATCTGCTTGTGCCAAGAGAAAAAGGCGGTTTGCGTTTTTTCATAAGATGTGTCATTTTTACAAGTTTTTTCCATTTTCACTGCCTTAAAGTTTCTTAAATAATCCCAGGCTCGATAAAAGCATCCAACTATCAGAAATGAAATCAATAATTCCTCCCTGTTTCCCTATTGTCTTCTTCTAAACAGAAAAGAAGCTCTTGCAATCCAAATTCCTAAAAGCTTCTGCCAATGGAAAGTCAGTTGATCCTAGCAGGAATATGCCTACAAAAATAGATGTATCAACTTCTACAGAGGATCTTCGTATGTATTTCAGATTTCTCAAATTACTGCCTCATATTGTTTTTTAGTTTTTTAAAATTATTTTTTGCTTTATATATTCATAGAAATTCAATTTGTGTCCATTCAGGTGAAGATAATATCGCAAATGGTACCATAAATGACACTAATATGGTTGGTACTGATGGCCCCATCACCTCTTCCCTACCCGATTTTGGGCAGTTTAGTCTCGGAAGTTTGTCACCGGCCATTCCTCCAGATCAGATTAGGATGATCCAAAACATTAGTACATTAATTTCTGAGGTAGCATGATATCCTTGAGACTGATCATTTTCTACTCCCTCTAATTTTGTCCCATCATCTTTGTTCCCTTAAAAAAATAAGGCATATTTACTAACTAATAACTAAGATATTGCACTACTTGGAATGATTATAGTTAGCCTTGGAGAAAGACGAATTAACAAAAGCCCTGTCAGTTGAATCATCTCAGCGCTCTACATTGAAGGTAACTTGAACTCATGCGCTAGACAGCATCATTCTAATCTGCTTCACTTTTTTTGTGTGTGGCTAAGATCTTCACCTGAACTTTTGGATTTCTTTCTGTTTCCCTTTGTTATCTTTGAGTAAACTACAAATGCATAGTTGGACATGCTTTCTTTGGTCATATATGGATGTCTAATTTCTAAATAGCCATCCCCTACAATATGCTCAGACATTCTTGTTAATATCTGGCCAGCTTCATGTAGTGTTGGCAATAGAAGTCTCCTTGCATAAGCTTTCTTGATCTTCACAGCTAGTTTGAAGGTGGATACTAATAATTCTTCTCTCTTTATAATTGTCTTGGGGGATATGTCTTTCTGTTCATTTTTGGGATAAAGGAGTTAAACAGGGACTTAACTCGGAAGCTTGAAGTTCAAACACAAAGATTGGAGCTTTTAACTGCTCAAAGCATGGCAAATGAAAACAGCCAAGCAAGACAACCAGATGCAGTGTCTGTACATGACAATATGCCATATGCTGATGACAATATGCCATATGCTGATGAAGGAGATGAGGTAATTTGACATATCTTGCTCTGTAAGCCTTTAACTGATATGACTTCTAATTTACTGCTTTTTGGAGTGTTAATAAAATGCCAACCTTTTAAAGATCTTTTGTTGCCTTTCTACTTTCAAAATTAATAGTTCTGCACTTCTGCTGTTACCCTTCTTTTGCAAATGGAACTTCAAGTTTCAGTAAGATGGAACACCGCTCAATAAATGACAAGGCCCTAATTCTCTAGGCTGCTCTCCGCAAAAGCTATTTTGTTCACTTGAACTGTAACCATTGCACTAGATCCGCTCATGTGCGCTGACCTAGTACGGCCCTGCTTGCACGGTGGTGCATATTGCCAAGCTGATAGTATCCAGTTTGATTAGTTTGATGATTGTTGTAATCTTTCCTTCTGTTCATTTTTTTCTCTTTCGTGTCTCATTTTGATCAGGTGGTGGAACGGGTATTGGGATGGATCATGAAACTATTTCCTGGAGGGCCATCAAGACGACGAACCAGTAAGCTTCTTTAATCTCCATGGCAAGAGCACAATGATGAGTTATTTCTGCGAAAAGCTGGTCTTTTTCTCCTCTCCAGCCCTGCATTTTTGGTAGCCAAACGGAGTCCGGATTTTGTATATTATCCATGGTTTATACACACATTGCATTCTTTTCCCCCAGAAGAAGCAAATTGTATCTAAGAGGCATTTTGGAAGATGGAATTAGCTGTTCTCGACAGTTTTGGCAATAAAACATGACCGTGTTGTTTACAAGAGAATTCGTTTATCAAACGTTGTAATGAAGATCAAGATGTGTTTAGTTGTCAATCATGAGAGAAAAAAAACTTCAAATGTTTCTTACTTTTCATGTGGAAATGATGTTTAGATCTTTTGACATTGTCTTCGTTATGTTGTATTTGTTGACAGATGGGGCATAAGAAAAGCCCAATATATCAAAAAGATGATTTTGGCCGTCCTTTGTACTTGCTTGGCAACCAGAATTCCATTGGTCTTTCTATTTACTGCCTTGTGAAGATAGAGAGGTTGTTTCTGATAGACCATTGCCCAAAGTAACCTATATGAAGAATAGTATGAAAAGAAAATACAGTAGTGAAGAAGTTATAATGCAAATAACCAAATACTATGTTATCGAGCAAAAAGTCATAAAAACATGTAGTAAAAAGTTGAAATAAGATAGTAGGAGAGTAATACTAATAATACCGAAAAAGTGAAATTAGACAACATACGATTACGTACTAACCTTGTATCTTAATCATTGATCTTCATATCCTCCTTTCTAGGTCATGTCTTCAATAAACTACAAGTATGTCATGTTCTGTCTAATCATATCTCTCCAGTATTTTTTCGGGCCTACTTGAATCTTTCTCGAGACTCACCATAGCCAACATATTACACCTTCTCTCCACTCCCACCTTGTCTAGAATATCTGCATTTCTAATAATATCTTTCTTAGTATGCTCGCTCATACATCCATCTCAGCATACTAATTTCTGCTACTTTCATCTTTTGGACATGCAAGTTCTTTACGGATTAACACTTCTCATACAACATAGCTAATCAAACATCCACTTTGTAAAACTTACACTTATCACTCCAATATATTTCATGTTTATTCACTAATTAGATTTTATGGTTTGACAACAATGTGTCCCACATCGTCATTGAATAGTAATCTTTCTTTGTTTATATTATTTTATGAAGCAACACTGCTCGCCGGGCTCAGTAACATGGGCTTGTAACCCCAGTGGGGGCATTAATGTGGTGGAATGTTGGGCTGTTCCAGATGGTTGGGCTAATTTCTGGCCTGCCCTGTCCAACCACAGAGTTGGGACTTATGGTCCAAACGAAGGAATGGACTTCTGGGCCCCTAAAGTGGGGCGAATTGCGTGAGGCTGGTTTCACAGACCAACGAACAGTTTCTGCTAGCGCCTGATGGGATGCTCCAACTAAACAATCATTTTTTTGGTCTAAAACCAATTTCTTTTTGAAGTTTATCCGAACCCCCTTCGACGAAAAAGTCATGTATATTTTGAATCTCCTTAGTGAAAAACCTGATTCCGACATTGCTTTTTCGTTCCAAAATGTGGCATGAATGAAAGATTACTAAACCAACAAGTATATTACTGCTTTATGAAAATGCTTGTCATAGAAATATTACCACTAAAAATCTAAAATGCTTACTCCATATTCATATCCAATGAACTTTACGTGTACCATAATTTAAATCCATCTTACATCTTTTGTCTTGGTTCCCACCCGTCTGATTTCCCGAACACAAACTATGTAGATCTTACTTTTCTTGAGAATTTTCACTAACTCCCAACCGAAGACATGACCTTAATTTACCATCAAGTTCCGAAGCCACTAATGCAAGTTAGAGTGAAGCAAAATTATTAATGAGAACAAGAATTGGAACTAATTAAATCAAGTAATACAACAGACTAATAAATTAAAATATTGATGATAGAATCAAAGTTTAAATAACCATATTTTCAATATCATCAAGTAAAGCTGAGTTAACATATAAGTAATATAAATAATATATGCTTTGTTTATAGTGGAACCAACAATTTATCCCACATCGTTATTGTACAGATTTCTTTTCATTTTTATAAGAGTCGAGCTTGGTAAATTGGGCTTGAAACCCAAGTTGGGCTATTAATGTGGTGGAATGTTGGGCTGTCCCAGATGATTGGGCTTGGTGGGCTAATTTCTGGCCTGCCCTATCCAAGCACAGAGTTGGATCATGTGGCCCAATTGAAAGAGTGGGCTGCTTGATCCTAAGGTGGGGTGGACTGCGTGAGGCTGGTTTCACAGTGCAACCTTTCAAGTCCAGTAACGCCTGATGGGCTGCTCCAAGTAAACCACCACTTTTTTTGTACTGTTTCCCTTTCTGTAAGGAATAAGTTATACATCCTAAGGCGTAACTTTGTGGGTTTTGAAAACTGGACTTATGCTTCCATCGACATAAGTTAGGTAGGAATTAAGTTATGCCTTATAAGATATAACTTGTGAGTTCTGAACTTCTTAAGGTATGACTTTGTGGGTTTTGAACTTATGCTTCCATCGGCATAAATTATGTAGGAATTAAGTTATGCCTTATAAGATATAACTTGTGAGTTCTGAACTTCTTAAGGTATAACTTTGTGGGTTTTGAACTTATGCTTCCATCGACATAAATTATGTAGGAATTAAGTTATGCCTTATAAGATATAACTTGTGAGTTCTGAACTTCTTAAGGTATAATGTTTTGAAATTGAACTTATGTCTACGTAGGCACAAGTTTTGTAAGACACATTCAAATACTATTGATTTGAGGAATAAAAATTAAAAGCCACCCTATTTTAGGTATTCATTCGAATGGCTATATGATTTTACTTCAACGGAATGACATGTTACGTGTTGTCTATCTCATCAAAATGTCAACGCAATATGGTATCGAGTACTTACTCAGGGGCAAAGCTAGGTAGGACCAAAGGGGTTCATTCAAATCACTTTCAACGATACATTATTTATAGATGATTAAAATTATTTTTTAATTTTCTAAATATTTAAAATTCACCTTTTTTGTACATCCAAAAATAAAAAAAATAAAAATTAATCAAGTACCGAAACGACACCGTTTTGGTTCCACCCTTAAGTGAATCTCATTTGATATATATTTGTGGCGCAAAACACTTGTGCAGATACACAGAGCAACAATGGCGTTTCTTACTGGAAAATTCTCTGCTTTACCTTTCAAATTTTACACTATTTCATCTTCTTCACAACAACAAGGTTCTCTTCCTCTTCATTTCCACATAACTAAACAAATTTCCTCTAAGAGGATTTTTTTTTTTACAAAAAATGACAAACTTTTGCTATGAGTTTTTTTTTTAAAAAAACTTAAACTTTGTGTGTTGATGTTGTTTGAATTCTTCAACAGATGCAAACCAAAATCCGAAATCAGTGAAAATTAGAGAAGATTGGAGGAAAAAATCTCGACCTATTCCTCCTGGTGGGACTTATCCAGCTAAAGACCACTGCAGGTTCATAATTCTGCTTCTTTTTTAAATTAAAATTTTAGCTTTTAATGCTGTAATGGTAGGTAAATGCGTAGCTTGATCATTTTTCTATTTTTTTTTTGAAGTTTTGTTTTTGTAGGTTAGAATAGTGAAAAAGTTGTCATTTTTATTTGTTATCTATAAACTATGACATAAATACATAGATAGATATCTTGAGTTGGCCTCTACTAGCAACTGAACACTCAAAGTGAGCATCTCAACTGGTTTCCGCTGTGTGAGTTGAACACTCCCAACTTATAAAATGATCATGTAAGACACATAGCGTCGGGTGTCTACGAGAAACAGTGCGGATGAGTGGAAGTGTCTAGATGTGCATTCTTAAAATTGGAGTGTTTAGTTGTCAGTTAAGCAAAGTTAAGGTGTTTATTTATGTATTATGCGTTAAACTATTATGTGTTTGAAGATTTTTCCCTTTAGGAAACTGTGGTGGCTCAGTTTTCATAGTAAATGTGAAAGAATTATAAATATGAGGGAGATTGGACATTAATTTGGCATGAAGTATAAAAAAGAACGTGAAATATTCAATTTGAAATGGAGGAAGCATTCATTGGGTCTTTGAAGCATCGTTACTTTCCATCTAAATAGCTAAGCACGTGAAATGTTTTAGCTATTTCCTGTGGTAAAACATGAAAAGAAGGACAATGCTTGTAATCAATTTGTCCTAAGTTGGGTCAAATTTTGTAGAATGGAAAAAAAAAAAGAGCTTGAATGATGAAGTATTGTTTGGAAGACTGAAATATAAGTGCTGAAGTTGACAAGAATGTCATATATAATAATTAACATTATTTTTTGAAATTGGTAACTAATAATTAACATTATTATATACTAATTTAATGTTTTTTGCGGATTATAAGTTAGTATCATCTTTAACCACTCATCTTCATACTTATTTAAATTAATTGCTTGTATATTTTGTGACTATTTCGTAATCATTATAGTAGTTTTTATCTGATGGTAGTATAACATTTCTGGTTTGCAGCCACTGTGGTTTGTGCGACACTTACTACATTGCTCATGTGAAGAATGCATGTGCTTTCTTGGGGGATGGAATGTCTAGAGTTGAAGTGAGTCTTTCTCTACTCTTGTACATGTCATGATACTGTTGCTTTTAGTTGCAGTTCTTATTGTTTATGCCTAGTTTTTGTTCCTTAAGTTTGTCATAAATGACCGACTGGAGTTTGATTATTGCATTCTTTCATTGTCACATGCAGATTTTCCCTGTGAATTTCGTTTTGTCTTTTGTGTCCTTTGAAAAGCTATCTCATCCATATGGATTTACATCTTATGAATATATACAGTGTATGCAGTGCAACAAGACTTGGCTGTGTTATTGCAGTGTGTTGTGGAAGTCATAAGAAAAGTTTGCAAGCTAGAAAGATGCTCAAAGAGAGTAGTGGTTCATGTTCTCTGATACCATGTAATCCACTATTAGCTCGTGTGCAATTGAATTCATCTCTCTTTGGTCACCCCACTTTCATTAAAATCCCTTTTGTTGGGAGCATGAGAGATTTTAACACTTGGTTACTAGGAAAAGTTGCATACTAGAACTTGATGGGTTCTCTGGTCCTCGCCCCCGACCCCGACCCCAACTAGTTTATTCACAAGTATGTTTGAATTTTATTTTTCTGTTTCACTCTCTTGGGTAAAAGGTATGCTGCTTTGAATGTTGACAAGATATGGGAATAAATGAAGTTTTAAGCATTATTATAGAGCTATAAATTACACAAGGGTACAAGACACGCATATTGGATCTTTATAAGAATGATTTCTCTAGTTGTTAACATAATCTCGCCATACTGAATTATATGGCGTGGAAAGTGTTATACTGAACCACAGTATGGTTGGACTCTAATCAGACTCCTCATAGGGCAATGGGGAAACATTCATAGACCTCCATCAAGGTCTTCACTATGGTGTACATCTGTCCTCTTCTCTTTTCTGTTTTCTTGTTTTTTCTATCTTGTGTTTAGTAATATCATACAGCCCAGCATAGTTTACAGGTACAACGTAATCTCGTGACAGGTCAAACTTTTTTTCCCCAATTTTATACAAGTTCTTTTTTTTCTTTTGTCATTGTCCAAAGGAACTTGGTCAAGTTTGAAAATTAGTCCATCTTTAGTTTGACTGGTGGGTGGAGGATGATAGGGGGTTCATATAAGTTCTTTTATGATAGTGAATGATTTGACTACTCACTAAAAAACTTCAGTGCTGGCTACGAGTAGCAGTTCCTTGAAATGCGTTCTCAACTCACTCATGCTATGCTATTAGGACCTTCTCTTTTGGTCAAATTTATATGAAGTAGCTCAAAGTAATCAGATAATTTTTTGGATGGAAAAGTAACCAGATAATGTTGACTGTTCCTTATCATCTTCTTTAGGCTTTGGAACC
Source organism: Solanum microdontum (assembly GCA_036250385.1). NCBI lineage: Eukaryota > Viridiplantae > Streptophyta > Magnoliopsida > Solanales > Solanaceae > Solanum > Solanum microdontum. The sequence continues at coordinate 26,741 of JAJONQ010015739.1, forward strand.
TATTGTCCATGGACGAGGACGGAAAGAAGATTCCTTGGATGAGACTTATATGGGGGTGTATGAGAATCTATTGTATGCTCGTAAAACTAAGCCTGTGGAAGGTACAACTTTGGATGCTCTTATGTAGTATTCTAATTCAAATTACAGTTGTTTGTCGTTTTGTGCTTCTCTAGATCACTAAAAGAATGTGCCAATTTCTTATGAATCATCTGGTCTTATTCCTATCTTTTCTTTTCTTTCTGGCATTCAGGAGCTCAATGGACGGGGATAGTGACAACTATTGCTGTGGAGATGCTAAAAGCTGGGATGGTGGAAGCTGTTATTTGTGTCCAGAGGTATGGCTTGCATCCAATTTGGTTAAAAATAATATAGTTCTCCCCCCTGGTTACTTTCATTGTACATGAGTTATGCATTTGAAATTTTGGTTTCTCATTTATCTTCTTTTTTTTATAATTATTTTATATTTATTATCCTGCAATTCATGGACTCTTACCTTTTTTTTTTTACATTGTTTAGTGATCCAGAAGATCGATTTGCTCCCCGACCTGTCCTGGCAAGGTTTGTGACTGGAATTCCTGGGCTATTTGTATTCATGTTGATTTTTTACTTGTTAATTTAACCATTTCCATCCTCCTGTTTAATTTTATGTTTCTAATAGGACTCCAGAGGAAGTTATAGCAGCTAAAGGTGTTAAGCCGACACTGTCTCCTAATCTAAATACTCTTGCCTTAGTTGAGGTTTCTTCTTCCACTTCCATTATCATCAGAATCTTTGATTGTTCTGTTGTCATCAATGCATATATAATTTGTGTAACTCTATTGAATTCTGAATGGAGCATGTTGTCATGGATTGAAGATGTCATATCTCTCCTTTATAGCTATGCTTTGTTATTCTTCCACCGCACCACCAAATTAGCTTTACTATCACCCCCCCTCTCCCCTTTCAGACCGCCACAATCTAATACTTAATCAAATTGCCCCAATCGGGGATTTCATTAAGAGAAGCTCTTTTGCTTTTCTGATTTGTTTCATATGATGGTTCGAGCTGAATTCCTTTCCTGACAATTTCAGAGTCTTTTCGCCAAATGTTTCCTCTCTATCCGTTAGAAGGTCGTAGGTATTTTTTTTTTACTTCATTTTAACAATGTGAGCTTATTTTTCCCCAAATGCTTTCTCCCTTTCTTTTGGGAAGTATCAACCATCTGCATGTCACACTTGTAAGGGTAGGCTTCTAGTTATTTCTTTTCATAACAATGCAATCATGGAATTTCACACTTTCTAGTCGTGCATGCTCTAAAGCGTTAAAAATTGGGCTTTAAGAGATTCCAGTTTTCACTGAGGATTGTCACGCAAGTTTATAGTATAACTTGTAGTTCAAATGTTGAAGTAGTCAATATTTTTTCCTGGAAACAGGCAGCTGGTGTAAAGCGCCTTCTCTTCTGCGGGGTTGGCTGCCAAGTTCAAGGTATTCATGTTGTTATGATCTCTTCGTCTCTGCTTCAAACTTGATGTTGTCATTACAATTTACATCTCTGTGTCTTAAGCAGAACAATTTCCTAACTTGCAGCTTTAAGATCAGTGGAGCAATATTTGAATCTGGAAAAGCTTTATGTACTAGGTACTAACTGTGGTGAGTAGTTGGTGGCATTCATAGACTCCTTTGATCATGTCTAATATAGCTATCAACTGCTAGAAATTTGATTATGCTTGCAATTACGTGTGTTTGGACAAAGATCTAATCTATTTATTTTGTTATTAAATAACAAAAGGTTTGATCTATTAACATCACCCATAGGAGTCCTTGTTAGTTGTTAGTATCTCAAAAAAGAGTCAACTTATTTTTTACAGTTTGTCCTCCCCAGAAGCAGGGTGAGAAAATAAGACATATAGTAAGTGGACAAACTGGATAAAGATTCAATGGAATCTTTTATGATGCTCCCTCTGTTTCAATTTGTTTGTGTGGTTTTGACTTGGCACGAAGTTTAATAAAGTAAAGAAAACTTTTGAATTTCGTGGTCTTAAACTAAAAATATGTAGAATGTACCAAAATGCCCTTTAACTTGTGGTTTTAAATAGGCCATGTGGAAAGTTGGAATTAAAGAGTTTCAAAAAGGGAAAGAAACATTCTTTTCAAAACGGACTGAAAAGGAATAAGACAAACAATTGAAACGGAGGGAGTATATAGTAAGTGGGATGCTCTATAAACTGCTTTTTATTATAATCTCCTTTCCCCTCTAAGGTATTTTTTAGGCAATATAGACCTATACTAACTGTCTTTTCTCAACAGTGGATAATGGACCACGAGAAGGCTTAGATAAGTTTCTGAAGGCTGCTAGCAGTGAACCTGAAACAGTTCTCCACTATGAGTTTATGCAAGACTACAAGGTGTGCTCCTGTCATATTACTTTCATAAAGAAAAAAAGGTGAGCTCCTGTTACTCTTTTATGACAAGCTGAGCTTCATTGTGAGACAACCTATGCATAACCTCTGTGATCTTGGAATTCTATCCATTCAAGTATAAGAACAAGGAAACCAACTTCTATATTTTGTGTTTGTCATGACGATATGTTCTCTGATTTTGTTGTAATCTAAAACTTCGTTAAACAGCCTTTCTTAGCCTGATAACTAGGGTGCTTTTCTAGAATATGGTTTTATTTGGTTGGTGAGGTAAGTTCATTCATGAGATGCACTTCAATATATCATATTGTCTCCATCCTGATAAATTTTATATGACACATTTTTATTTTGGGTGTACAAAAATCTTTGACACCATCTTACTAACAATATAATTTTATACAACTTCATCAGTTTCTTGAATTTAAATCTTTTTGAATAGTCAAATTATTAAGGTTTGATTTGGCATTTCTATGTCAACCTAATTTCGTTAACAAAAATATTTTAATATTTTCCTCAACTACTACCTATAAAATACACAAATCAAACTAATATCTTAAGTACCATTCCTCGTCCTCTGCTGTCGTGTTGAATTTGACGGAGGGTGTACTATCCTTTCTTGGATCAGAATCAAATCTACCAATAAGTAGGATCTTGCAAATGAGAAAGACTAAACTAAGCTCATATGTGCTTCATCACCTCGTAGATGAAAACATTTCGACAGTTAATCCTGTAAAACCATATTTTAGCTTTCTTCTTTTACTATGATTTAAAGGATATACTATTGAATTACATGTGATAGTTTTCTAATCAGTTGAAGCACCTGTCTAAGCTCTACATTTCAACAGGTCCATCTGAAGCATTTGGATGGCCATATTGAAGAGGTAAAATTGCATCTTCTTTTTCGTATCTTTTGTTTTATTTGAATGCTGTTTATTCAGATCTATATTTCACTAAGCAGGTTCCCTATTTCTGTTTACCAGCAAATGATTTGGTTGATGTTATTGCGCCATCTTGTTACAGGTATTTCAATTGCTTATTCCTGATTTGCTGAAGCCTTTAAACAATATCTGCATACTTAACCTGTAGACTTTTTGGGTCAGAGGTCGATGGTGGACAAGTCTGAATATAATTTTTTTGTTCCTTCTCTTTGTGCTCGTGGAAATGATTCTTTCTTTCTCTCTATGAGTTGATCCAGTTAGTCAATCAACTATAAATTAATCCTACATTAGTTTGGGTGGCTTTATGTATCCTCTGCATCCATTGTGCTCTGTTAGGTCAATTTTGTTCCAATTTCTAATAATTTGTGTTATAAGGAAATTATGGGTTATTTAAAACTAAAGATGTGAAATATCACACTTACCCCTACGTGGATATACTAGTCTTCAACTAGAATAAAAAGACCCTTGACAAGCACTAGCACTACTAATGCAAGCGTAGCAACAACTATGCTTGAATGACTGCATCTTAGCTAGCACCTATATGGATATGGAGGTTTATGTGGGATGTAGTCAAACCGTCTTAGGCGACAATTCTCTAAGTGAGCTACTTAGACGATCTACTGGATATTATTTTTTTTTAAAATGTGTTGATCACCCGAAAAATTATTTCATGCCAACTATTTCTCTTATGAAGTTCATAGAAATGTAACTTCCCATCTCATTTTTTGACCCAGTTATAAATCAAAAGAAACTATGATCTCAATAATGCTCGTAATATCCGTTCTTGGTCAAACTATTCTAGATACTTTGTTCATGGAGTAAGGGTGAAAATCTGTGGAAGAAAATTTGGTGTGCAGACAAAGATTTTGTAGATTAACAAATTTGATGACAAACAAAATCTTCAGGAACCGTCTTTCTTCCTAATAGTTAATATATTTAGTATTCAGTTACATTCGTATTGAGAAAATTCCTTCACTTATGGAGCATAAACTAGGGGAAAAGTATACATAAGTATGTTAGTATGTGCACGAAGGTAGTATCATGGGCTTATCACGTTCTACGTGATCTCTGGTTCTCACTTGTAAGTTGTCTCCTCTGATATGGACAATTGGGTTAAATCAAGTTTGATAAGCCGTGTAAAACTATACTTGTAGTTGAGTTTGTTGCATATAGTAGCATTCCCTGCCGTGTCAATTTAGGAAATAAAGAAATCATCAAACTAATAAAACATTCTTTTAGACAATGTCAACATGGATTTCAGCTGCTCTACAAATGTCCTTAAGGCTTAAGGTTAAGATGCTATGTAGTTGGAGAAGTCTAAATGGACATTCTATACAAGCTTCACGTTTCCTATATTCTCATTTATTATTTCATTTTCCTGTCTCTCACTCTTCAGAATATGAACTTGAGCTGATCTGTAAACTGTTCTTTCCTTCTATGTTACAGCTGTTTTGACTACACAAATGGCTTGGCGGTGAGTTCTCTGTTCATAATCAAAGGCCCTGATATATTGCACAATACAATTTTCACAAAGAATACAGAGAAAAGAAACATCCAAGAGCAGCATGTGCACAGTACATACACATACGTTAAGACTTTCAAATAGCAACGGAAAGCATACTCTTAAATGCTACTTTGATTAGTCTTAGATGCTGAAAGGTGAAGTGTTACTGGTGGAATATTAAATTTTACTGGTGTAATTTCCTGCATTTTCAAATGTCTTTGTCTATTATGTTTGCCACTTATAAATAGGTCTGTATTGTAGTCATCAAATCAAATCTTGAATACATCTCCTCTTTCTTCATGTCTCACAAACAAAGCTTTTTCTAGTGTGTAGTTTTCTGACAGGGAAAGAGGTTTTGCAAAGGCATCCTCGATCATTGAGGAATTTATAGGTTCTAGAGCTAGACCTGGCCACTCATTCGCTCCAACTGTTTTCAAGTGAAAGCTTGTGACAGATCTGGAGATGAGATTCAGTGGTTGAGGTCCAAGGGGGGATTTTGTAGCAAACTCATTTTGGTCTTGGATGGTAATGCATTATGGTTCCGTCATAAGTTTACTCTTTAAGGTTTCTAGAATTCGTATCATTGAAGATTTGATGCTGCATATCTTATTATCCTTGACAATTAAGTATTTTTGCTCCTTGAAGATTTATCAGTCGCTGTCTTGCTCTATTACAGTAGTTTCCAAACATTAACGTGACAGATTATTTCTTTTAAATAAAAGCAAAGCTTGATAATCCCGGTGCATGCCAGCATTTCAAATCTTACCTTTAAGGAACTTTTCAGGATTTGGTGGTGGGATACATGGGTGTGCCGAAATACAGTGGAATCAGCATGATGCAGCATCCCCAGTATGTTACTGTCAGGTAAAGTATTGCCAAATCTTATAAGCCGTTGACAGGTTAAAAGGACATGCTGATTGCTCTACCCTCAAATAATCTTGTTTAAGAGATACTTTTGCACGTTCCAAATGCAGAAATGAACGTGGTAGAGAAATGCTAAACCTTATCGAGAACCTCTTGGAAATTACTCCAACGATAAGTAGTGTAATACATGATGCTCCATCTCACAACTTTTCCTTTAAACTCTTTCTTGTGATATACTTATTTCAAAGCATGCATCTTTTTTCAGGGTAAGCGGCGTCCATTTGTCGTGGAAACCGTGAAGGCAGATGATGAAGCAAAATTTGGTATGTGGTATTTTGTGATATTTATTCATTTCATAAGTTGTTACTAAGCAGGCTCTCTCTGTACCCATAGTGCTGCTGGTTCAGAATTTGATATCTGCTCTCGGGGTTTTGTACTGTTCTTTGTTGGGTTCAGGGTCTTTCGGAAACAGCCTCTCTACCTCCATGAGGTAGTGGCAAGGTCTGCGTACACTCTACCCTCCCCAGACCCCACCTAGTGGGATTTCACTGGGTATGTTGTTGTTGTTGTTTGTTGGGTTCATGTGCAAGTATCAACCATCTGACTTTTTTCCCTATCCCTTTTCCCTTTCAATGTTGTTAAAAAGTATGAAATGTTAGGGTCTCAATCTTTCTTGATGCTGAGTCCATTTTCTAATATTTGCTTGTTCAAGTTATGCGTAATTTGATGGATTTATCACTACTCTTGGAAATTGATTGTAGATGAATCTGAATTTACTTCGATAACATTCATAAGCAAGTATGTTATGTATATACAGGCATAACAGGTTACTGGTTCGTTTACTTCTATAGTATGTTACACATCTCATCGACTGTTTATTTAAGATTAACCTTAATTTGTTTTAATCCTTGTAAGTCAAGTGGATTTAGCTATTTAATTTGCTTCAATTACTTCATTTGTTATGATACTCCCGGTTGATTACAGTATGCTGAAGGCAGAACCCCGAGAAGTAAATCCATTTCTGTTATATTCTTGAAGTAAATATTTTTCTTGAACACCTTCTGGTGATCTCACAAGACTTAATGCAGAAACTTTCTGAATTTCCAGGAAGAGGTCCTTCTCAACCTGCTCCAAAGTTTGTTGGAAATTTAATAGCATTTCTTCTCAACATAGTAAGAACTTTTTGTTCACTGACTTGTTACTTTCAGAAAGGACAACAAATTCCCTGTTCTTAAACTTGTTTCTCTGGGTTCAGGTCGGACCGAAGGGTCTAGAATTTGCACGTTACTCGCTAGATTATCACACAATCAGAAACTACTTACACGTAGTCCGCAAATGGGGAAAAGAAAGGTTTGTAGAAATTCATATTTGTTCCAGTATGATGGATTACACTAATTTTTTCTCTCACTCGTGTTTTTGTGAAATTGCAGAGCGGACAGACATATGCCTGAATATTCAAAGAAAATTGTTAGCATGTACAACCAGAGTGGAGAAATTGATCAAATGCTTTCCAAAAAGTGAATAATTTGATGGTGAAATTTTGGTGTTTGCAACTCAGGCTTTGGCGAACAAAGTTATCCGGTACCTATGCTGGTGGGAGGCAGCAAGTATCCCGTAAAGTAGTCGAGGTGCGTGCAAGCTAACCCCTACAGCACGGTTATCAAAAAAACCTTGGTGATTGCAAGTTGCAACTCCTTGTGTAGTGTCAAATGAAACATGCATCTGAATTAACTCTTTTTGATAGAAATGTAATTCCTTTTATAATAATTAACTATGTTGACTATTGGTAAAAACAATTCTGCATGTATGTGATTTAGTTTCAAATGCTTGTGCTTTTGATAGTGAATCCATGATATCACATTTGATTTAGCTTGGCTTAAGATATTTTTCTGTTTGTCTTCTGGTTCAAACTGAATGTGATATGTAGCTTATTTAGAGTCATTTCGACCTATCTCCAGTATGAAGTCTGAAAGATGATTTATAGTTTTCGAAAATAAAACTTTCATCGTTTCAATCCATGTTCAGAGTACAATGATAAGGAAATTCATTTTTCAAATTTCTTTTTGAAATGGTTAAAAGTATTAGTCAATGATTATGAAAGACGACTGGTGGACTGTGATTTCACTAAGGGAAGTCAGTATAAATACACGAAGAAGTAAAGGAGATTCAACATATAGTATATCTATATAAATTTTCTTATCTATCTATACAATGTGATTTTTCAACAAATTGACACCCCTTGGACAAGGATGCTCCACCACTATTATCTCATGTTTTATATGGGACACCTATATAAGCTTCATATATTTTAACTTTACCAATCACAGGATACGCATTCTTCTAGTAGGACATGCAACAGTAAGATACAAAGATATAGTGCCCACCATCCAACTCAAGTTAACACTTGCAAATTGACTGCTTATCAGGGCATGAAGGAATGGGCTTTCTCATGGAACTTTGAGGATATAGTTAGTGACCCAGGCCATGTGTATTTCTCTCTTGGTAAAAGTGATGTCTAATAATAGGTTTGCAAGCTGAGGCGGAACTAGAATTGTGAGTTTATGAGTTTTGAATTCTAGAAAATATAGCTTACTGATTTATGGATATATTATTTATACATATTAAATAAATTTTAACCTCCACGAGATAAGGGTAAGGTGTGCATACACTCAACCCTCCGCAGACCCTGCTGGTGGGATTACACTGGTATCTTGTCGTAGTAAATAAATTTTAAACACAAATACAACTATTGAGTTGTGTCTGTTGAAGTGTGTGATCATCTCATCTAAAAACTTAAGTTGTTAGAGAGAGAACTCTTTTTATTATTTACTTGTATTTCTCAACAATGTCGAATCCGTAAGAAGAACTGTAGCTCTGCCCCTGGTTGCGAGGTTAGGAAAAAAATCTAAGTTCCACTGCAGAAGGACGTAATAGAAACTGTGGCTTCCTGGTAGAGAAGTGTTAAATGAAGCTGTCTTTTTTTTTTTATATATATAATATATCTATATTTGTTTTTACAAGAATTTTTTATGTGGTGGTGAAGCAATTCTAGATGGGACAGTAGATAAGGGTTTGCTGCATGGTTGATTCAACAGCATGGGAACTCATATGGGTTGTCTTTATATGTACTACTTCTTTAGATTTTCTTCTTTTTGTTTAAATCTTTTCTGTCAGTGGAATTTTTTTATGTTCTTTGTTCATTGTGCAATGGGAAATTTAAGTCATGTTGGATCTCATTGAAAAGAAGTTCAATTCCCATTTCTTCTTATATTATAAGACTAGTAATACTACCCGATGGAAATTATAAAATAATACTTAGAACCTATCGGTCATTAAAAACTAAAACACTATATTATTTTACATACAAAATTACATAGTAATACACATTAATAATGGAAAGGAAAGTGAAAATTATTACATCTTATCATTTATCATTAATAACATAAGCATAAATTAATGACTATAAAAATACATACCAGGATCTGTAACATTCAATAGGAGGAAAGTGCACAAATATTGAATTGTGGAGAAGAAGAAGAGGTTCATAATTTATAATGAGAGGAAATCCCTCTATTTATAGACAACAAAGGATAGTGTGAACCAATATTTATTGTGCCTTATCGGAATGGTTACAACTATTTGGAAAAGTTGCAACCCTTCAGAAAGGTCACAACCTTTCATAAAAGTCACAACTTTTCATAAAAGTCACAACTTTTCATAAAAGTCGCAACTCTTCATTAAAGTCACAACTTTTCATAAAAGTCATAACTTTTCATAAAAGTCGCAACTCTTTATTGAAGTCGCAACTTTTTAGAAAAGTCACAACTTTTCATGAAAGGGGAAGGCTAGTTTTGTAAATAAATAAATTAAAAGGGAATTCTGGTTTGTAGTGGCGCCACGTAGGCGAGCCTAAGGTTCTCTTTTATATATATATATATGATATATGATTGTTATAAAACAGGAAATACTAATTGTTACCAAGGAGACAACCATGGACCACTCCTCTGAACCTATAATCAACCTTCTTCCTCCCCCTTCCCCAATGATTCAATTGAATTGTTTCCTCGCAATGCCTCTAACTCGAGATTTTTATTCATAGAACTGACCATCACTTGTATATTCATCCATCTATCAGTTACGTCTGTCTCCCTCTCCCTATCTCTTTTAGATGAACGAGGCATCTATTGTTACAAAGTGATGCCCTTTGGATATTTCAATTTATGGACATTGTACAGGAACCAAATAAAGAAGAATTGAGACAGGAGAAAAAATTTAGGATGCTAACATGACAATGATTCATATAAGATTTGCTGATAGGTGTGGCTAGGGCTAGGCTAGATGGATAAAATGAATCATTGTTTCTATTTCTCATAATTTTCTATTTTTGGTAAGGCAAGCTGTTTTAATGAGATATTGTGAAAAAATGTTAGATATATTTTGACTTGTGAAGAGGGGAATTTGATTACTTCAGGATGAATCTTTGAACTACCAAATCCATGCAGTTGTACCCCTTTAAAGTTCAAGATAATCTTCTCACTTTACTAGGTGATAATGACTGAGCTAGCTAGACTCATATGGCATTGGTCTGAGGTATGGTATTCTAAATTCTATCCAATTTGGGAAATCTCTTAAAAGTATACTTTATTATACATGTGAAAGTTTTAGAAAGATCAAATAGTATCAAACTATTCTCCAAGTTTGACTTTTTCTTTCTTATAATCGAGAAATTTCTGAGGGCTAGTTAGCTGATGCATGGTTCGAAACTCAATGAATAATGAGCTTGTTCCTTTACTTTTTCTATATACCAGGTTATTGTCCACAACAAAGTTCAAAACACACATAACGTGTTGTGCCTTTACCATTGAATCCTATGTTGCTCAGACTAGTTAAAAATGTGCTACTTTCGGAGGATGGATCCGACATGCACACAGTGACATTTTTAAAGAGTCTGAGCAATATAGACAGGGTACCTTCCAAGTTTGACTTGAAGGCAAGGGGATCTTTTTACCCCCTATGTTTCTCTCTTCTTTGTGGGCTCTATCCATGTGCTTGGCAACATGGAGGTGCTCTAAGAGTTATGCATAGGTATTTTCTTGAACTAAACTAGTGAAAAGTCTATGTCATATTTAAATTTAAAGAAGGGATGTTGTGGAATTATGGATATTTTGGTCCACCATATTTAATGGGGCCCCTAGGTGGACCATGTTCTAGAGATAGATCCCATCAGTAGAATAAATGACTTAGGTGGACCAAAATTTATTGAGTGAGAGAACTTTCCTATTACCTTTGACCAGTCTTTTACCTACTTTGACAATATCAGAAGGTTAATTTTCCTTTCGTATTTGTGTTAGATTCTCCAAAAATCCATCGATATTTTTGAAAAGTCTGAGCAACTTAGCTCATGATATACAAAATATATATGTGGAACTGTTTACAATATATGTATATTGGCTAGGGGCTGTTAATATTTTTGGTTGAGCGAACAACTGTATAACCTTCCTTACTATTTAAAAGGAACTGATTAAATTACTTACAAGAAAAGGATATATATATATATATATATATATTGTCACATTTTTTCTATTAGTACATATATTAATAAACCTTTTGTACAAATTTCTCCTTAGAAGTAGATGCTAAAAAAAGCCTCTTCTTCCTACTAAAATGCCCAAAGATGAATTTGGGTATTTCTCTGGACAGGGCTGCTCTCTGTTTTTGTCTCTTGTCACAAAATGGTCTTTACTTTTTTCCTCTTTTTTTGGTTACTTTGCAAGTAAAAAATTACAGGAAGAAAAGGTAAAAAGTTAAAAAAAATATATAAAAAAATTATATTAGAAGGGTAACTTGGAGGGTCTATTAGAAACAATAGATAGAGGTAAGATGTGTGTACACTCTACCCTCTCCAGATTCTACTTGTAGGACTGTACTGAGTATGTTGTTGTCGTTGTTTATTAGAAGGAAGGTAACTTGCTTCTTCTATGACATGCAACAGCAACAGATTGATTTTTCTGTTTAATTTCTTCTTTCCAAATTTTGCCAATATCTTGCGATACTTTAATTGCATCCAAAGATGCACCAGAAAGTCCTCTTCTTGTAAATCCAACTGCATATAAACCAGCTTTTCCTTTCCATCCATTTGGAAATGGACTTCTTGGAAATCCCTCCCTTGAAAAAAATTCACTTTCCTGCATTTTAAAAAGAAGAAAATTAACTCATTATACCAAAATTCAAAGAAAATATTTTTGAAATATATGAAAACATAGAAAAAAGGACAAAAAACAGAATTTTATTTGCTGCTCAGATCTCTGATCTAATCCTTTCAACTATTTTCTTGGAAAGCTCAATCTTGTTTCTGAAAATATTATTATCATAGTATAAAAAAATATGTGTACCATCCACCTGATCATATATAACAATACTACAAGAAATAGGAACAGAGAATCTAAAAAGAAAAAAACAACTTCCATAACTGTCACAACAATCCATAAATTAAAAAATAAATACACAACCAAAATAAAAATAAAAAGTTGTTTTATTTTTCTTACCTTTAACCAAGAAGGAACATTGCTGCAATATCCTGTAGCCAAAATGATACAATCAATTTCTTGAATTTCTCCATTGACAAATTCTACTTTTCCTTGAGAAAATTTCTTGATTGCTGGAACTATCTTTATGTCTCCTGTTTTAATCTTTTGTAATGCACCTATGTCTAGAACTGGAGTTTTTCCTTCTGTGTTTTTGAGTTGTAAAGGTCCAATGGATGGCCTTTTTAAACCATACTTTTCTATGTTTCCAAGAAGTAACCTTGCTGCAACTAGCAATATCTTGTCAACTACATCAATTGATAGCCATTTCATCATTGATACTCCTAACTCAAATGTCGATTTTCCGAGTATTTCCCTTGGTAAAACATGAACCTGTTCCATGAAAAGATTGAACATTATATACTTGTCATGAGGAATTAGACATGTCAAGTGCAGATTTTCTGGCAAATGAAGGACATAGACATAACGCGCTCAAGGAAATTGAGCGTTTTTTTTTCTCTTGGTAAACGTAAGTCATGTTGTTTATGAAAGATTGAACATTTTATATACGTGTCATGAGGAATTAGATATGTCGTGTGTAGATTTTCCGGCAAATGAAGGAAATTGAGTGTTTTTCTTCTTCTTTAGCAGATGTAAGTTATGTAGCTTATGAAAGATTTTAAATGAGATGAATGAGACTTACCGAGCTTCGAACAACCATGGATGGACTTGCATTATGGTGGCAAAGATCAAGTGAAACTTCCATGCCTGAATTGCCACATCCAACAACTAAAACATTCTTCCCTTCATAAACTTCCCCTGTTTTATAGTCACAAGCATGCATAATATGTCCACCAAAATCTTCTAATCCTTCGAATTCAGGCACTACTTTTTCTGCATTCTCTCCTGTAGCCACCACAAGCCACCTACATATATATTCAATGACTGAACCATTTCTACACACTGTCTTCACCCTCCATAAACCACAAGTTTCATCATACTTAGCAGAGTGGATCGACTCATTGAATCGTGGGCTGATCTCAAAGTTCTTGGCATAAGATTCAAGGTAGCTAATGAATTGGTACTTGGTAGGATACTCAGGGAAGTTTTGTGGAAATGGGAAGTAAGGCAATTCGCAGAATTGTCGTGGGAGGTGAAGTTTAAGGCGATCATACGTCCTGTTTTGCCATAAGGACGCAATGCAGTTGGCGCGGTCCAAGATCACAAAGGGAACCCCTTGTTGTTTAAGGCCCGCGCCAACTGCTAGTCCTGAAGGACCAGCACCAATAATTACAGGACCATTTACTAGTATACATCTACCAGCAAACAAGTCTTCTTGTTCAAGTTCATGAACCATTAGAGGTGAACAAGGACTGTTACAATATTGATTCATCAAGATAAGTTCTAGAAATATGCAATGAACTCAACTTTTGTTTTTCTTGCAATTGTTTTTGTTGTTGTTGAAGATCAAGGAGGAGAAAAGAGAAATATTATGAGTTTTCAAGTTGACAATGAATTGTGTGGAGAGGGTTTAGAGGAATAGAGAGGTTTAAATAAGGGGGAAGTTGGCCTTGAGAGGGGGTGGGGGTGGGGAGGGGGGTGGGGGGGGATGTAATTAGGATTTGAAAATGATGTGTTTATTGTCCTTTTCATATGATTAAGTCTGGTCTTCTCCCTTACTTTGTTTTGATATGAACATATATTCTTTTAATTAATGTATCTACCTATAAGCTATACTATATATAATTGTTTAACTCCCTTGGAACCTATATACTCCCTATGTCTCAAAATACTAGTCGTGTTTATCATTTACACATCTCTTAAGAAAATATTACTTTAGAGAGGATATTTGACTATTGAACGTATATACTCCCTCCGTTTCAAAATTACATACTTCTTAAGAAAACATTAATTAAGAAGGGTATTTGATTATTTTATGCTTATTTTTCGTTCTCTTATACTTGAGTTTGATGCACTTGAAGTGAGAGTCTACCGGAAACAACCTCTCTATCTCCTTGAGGTAGTGGTAAGGTTTTTGTACACTTTACCCTTCTCAAACCCTACTTAGTGGGATTTCACTGGGTATATTGTTATTGTATCCTTATTTATATCTGAATATTATACTATATTTATGTGTCATAATCGAGGTGTTTGTAGTCTTGAGAAACAATTAACACTAATGGTAAATGAGAGAAAGTTAATTTATTTTGTCTTAAACTTCTATTATGACATGTATTTTGAGACGGAGGGAGTGTATTATTAATGAGAGACCAACCCCACATTCAATGTAAAGACATCTATAAAAAAGATATTCCATCTATGTCCTAAGCCATGCTACTGTATAGTATGGCCTGTGTGAACTCAAATTAACTAACTTGTACCTAAATATAATTTCTTATTTTTTGCATCCAAAATAAGTCATAAATTTGTCACATATTTAGAGTCAACCTACAAAATGAACTTTCATGTATTTGAATTACACTTTATTACATATTTGCTCCAGCTAAGATAGATCAAGTTGAGGGTATATGATAATAAAGACTCAGAGTGTATTCCAATGTTTTTCAAAATTTTCATGTTCGATTGGTCAAATATTTTTATATAATCCTGAAGTCCGAGTCAACTTGCACATATTTTGATTGATTTCATAGATAATGGTGCTCACTGCTCAGCCCACATTTCGATTGGTCAAATATTTTTATATAATCGTGAAGTTCGAGTCAGCTTGCACATATTTTGATTGATTTAATAGATAATGGTGCTCACTGCTCAGCATACTTCATTGATCACTAGGCCACATCCTTGGATACGAATGGTCGAAAATATTTTTGTTAAACTACATATAAATTGATCTTGGAATAATATTTCTTAAATACTTATTAAACATAAACAAAATAAATAAGAAACTCACTTTTTTTTT
>JAJONQ010015740.1:0-95833 GCA_036250385.1 Solanum microdontum
AGTAAAAGGAAGGGGGGGGGGGTTGTGCAACAAATTTGGGAAATTATGAAAGTGATTAGTAAGCAAGATTCAAACTTTTGTTGTTATCAAATCGAGAAAGAAACTAGGGCATATGTGTTCGCCATAAGCTCATAACTCCGTAATACTAGTAATAACAATCCTTTCCTAGTGTATTACATGAAAAGCGATAATTTATGTATCTCTAAATCCTTGGTCCGGCATCTAGACAATTTCACCCCGCACCTTGGTCCAGCTACGTGTGTATAATTTACTAACCCTTACCATTACTTCATATTAGACGTCACATCGATGTATGGCTTAGTTTTCACCCTTGCACCAATCGACATTAATTTTATTAGATAGTATCACATTAAATCTATGTTGATAATTCTTTTCTTATTAACTACCTCCTTGGTCCGACAAGTAGCAACAAGGCCAGTTCTAACGTTGCGCACCGTTAAAAAGACTTCTAGACGAAAGAATTATCAATGCATGCAAAATACTATTCGGGAATTACTTAGTTACTATTCATACTTCGTAATCGCTAATGGTTCCCACAACGCTAGTTGTGGATTTAGTTACCCATATTAGTAAGAAAACAATTCTTAATGTTTGAAGAATAAATCATGAACTTACGTAGTAAAGTAGAATAATCCCAGAATTTCAACTTGAATTTCAAAGTAAATATCACCAAAACGTGCTTAGGAAATTAAGAATTGCTAAAGTTGCAAGTTAATCTCACAAGCCAAAAACCAGAAAAAAAATAATAATGTCTAACCTCCAAAAACGAGGTTTACATACCCTATATATAGAAAAATAAGTCCTAACTAAAAAGGAAACGAAATAATGAAATAAAACTGCAGGACGCGTCTTCATTCTACGAGACTGACCTACGGTCCGTAAGTCGATCTACGCTCTGTAGGTCCCTTCCGTGGCTCAGAACTTAGGCAATTTTTCTTTCTTCAGAATCTGCAAAATCTCGGTCACAATCGATGATTCAACAATAAGGACCGTAGGTCGATCTATGGTCCGTAACTCTTCTTCGTAACTCCACACTTGGATTTTTTTCAGTATCAGGTACTGGAACAAATCTCTAAATAATTTGATGGAGCAATAGTATGGTCCGTAGATCAAACTACGGTTCGTAAGTCACAATCGTGGTTCCACACTTGGTCAAGAATTCCCTGATCTTCAGCAATGCCTTTCCTACCTTTCTATGACTATCATCTACGGGGCGTAATTGGACCT
This sequence comes from Solanum microdontum, assembly GCA_036250385.1. Taxonomy (NCBI): domain Eukaryota; kingdom Viridiplantae; phylum Streptophyta; class Magnoliopsida; order Solanales; family Solanaceae; genus Solanum; species Solanum microdontum. Next base: position 1,249 of record JAJONQ010015740.1, read on the forward strand.
ATGGTCTGTAAGTTGCCTCCGTAGTTGCCCTTTTCTGCACTTCTTTCAATTGTGTCTTCAAGTTTCCGCGCCTGAACCTATTCCTTGCAAAAATGATAAAAACACATATAAACTAATACAAATTAGCCCTAGACACACACAACTCTTAAGTGAAATGTATCAAAAATATCGTAAACTCAGGGTACATCACATTTCAACGTCCCTAGAATTTCATTATTGAAATCACTCTGTAAAGTAAGTCTGGCTTCATCGACCTAGTCGGTGATATGCCGGTTGTTCGTTTCCATCGCCTTCTTGGCTTGGCCTTTCACCATCGCTTTTTTGTAACTTTAGGCGATCGAGATCGACATTGCCGATCCATTCGGCGCTTTGCCGCACAATAAATCTTCTTGCTGAGTTTATCTTGTCAATCGGTTGGCCTGCTGGAACTTTAGGCGAGCTGAAGGTCCACTAGGCGACTGGTGAGTGGCTTTGGCAAGTACCAGCGTTGCTTTCCTTCAATTTTTCACCTTTTTCGCTCCTATTTTCCTTATAATATCCTTTCCTTGCTCATTTGCCTTCATGTCTGTAAATTAACATCTTAACATCAGTTATGAGCATAAATAGGGCTGTGAGGAGACTCGTTCAATATTAAGTCCTAAATGAGTCGAAATCCCCGACTATGCAATAACAAAATATCATGTCACTCCCCGAGGCTACCCCCTAGACGTAAACACGGGACCTAGGATTACGAGTGATCCCAAACTAACCCTGAATTGACATATAACTAAATAAAGATATTATGCGGAAGCTTAAAATAGTAGACAACTGAAAGATGGGGAATACCCAATACTGGTCTGAATATATAAAACACTATGAGTTTAGTGATAGCGAAGAATCACTCAAAATCTAAAGTTGAATCTAATACTATGTCTGGAAAAGCCTCTACTAACTACAGTTTCTAGGATATGTCCCTAGCTAACCCTGGAAAAACTGAAACTAAATAAAAGACTGAATGTAGAAAACATGTCAATTGTCCTCGAAGTATGAGGAATCACTACTGAAGCTACTAAATTGTGGATCGGGAACCGATCTATACATGATCTGGATGCTGAGTACTTGAACCTACAACATGAAGGATGTAGCGTTGAGTATGTGTCAGTACTTCGAATGTACTAAGCATGGAGGATATGGAATATAGCTGAACAAATATAACTGAGAAAAAACATAATTTGAACAGAATAATAATATTGAAATATACTGAAAAATGAGCTAAATGCAATAACCAAGTACTAATCATGAACGAGTATGTTGAAACTAAATACTGAGGTATAAACTAAAAACTTGGTCAAATGCAGTAAAGTCTGACTGTGAAATCTACTATTAACCGACATAAAACCACGTGAGCTAAATGTGAAGTCCAATGTATACGCCCCAGCGAGAGGACCCAATATACCTTGTCAGGGGTATAAAGGCATGACTGGCATGATCACTAAATTTGATGCCTAACAGAGGGGACTTATAACCTACAGGGGCACGTAGTTTTAGGACTAAGAGGGTAAGTGAACCCTAGTTCAATTTAGTGTTAAGTCTACTCCCAACTGGAAATGAGTACAATACAACATAATTGAAATATAATGGATAGCTCAATATTCTAACATGCAAATCTGAGAATGCAACATTAAAGACTAACAATGTAACATTCAAAAACTAGAGCATGTTTATCTGTTTACCTGACCTAGCAAGTGTGATTCATGAACTAAAAGAATCTACACAACTAGGGTTCTTAGTTTCATTTAAGGAACTAAGCAATGATGTCATGAAAACATGATAATCTGATTAAGAACGCTATAATAGCTAAATCACAACAATTAGCTAAAGTTCTAGAAACCCTAGGTCTAAACAATAGATAGAGAATCAAGAATCTGACTGAATTCTAGGGACCTAGTGGATTAAAGAAACCCACTAGTGAAATCCCACATATCCAGTGACGAAATCTACAAAAAAAATCTTTTGATTTTGAGGCTGGAACTTAAAGCAAATCTGCTGGTTGTTCTTGGGAAGGCTGGCATCTCTTGCTTCTCTTTTTGGTTTAATTTTGATGAACTTTTTAGAACAAAGGTTCTGGGTATGTTTGACTAAGTTATTAGGCTTAAACTGAGTAAAACGACGTACTTTAGGCATTAAACTACATAGTTTAAGGCCCCAGCCTATAGGAAAAAGACTTAAATAACCTTAACTTAAACACTGACGAAGGCCATCCACGGAGGGACCTACGGACCATCATTTGACCTTCCAACCGTAGGTAGGGGTCGTTGGTCAAGCTCTGCTCCATAGGGCATCACTACAAATAGTATAAATTTTTACTCCAAGATCAAATTTTAGCAAACTTGGTGGCATTAGGAAGATGATTCAATTATCTTTCATTTGATAGGTCATGGGCCACCTAATTACTTTTGTGCTAAGAGTTATGACCGTTTGAAGTTGACCCAAAAGCAATTTCCCTCTAACTGGCTGCTGACCCTCACCTACGGTTTGTAGGTCCAATCATAGACTGTACTGGTCGTCCGTGGGTGGGATCGGAGACTATAAAGATTTGGACCTTAACGACGAAACCCCGGCTATGGTCTGTGGTCGTACCTACGGTCCATGGGTGGTTCTGTTGGTACTGGCACTAGCTTTTTTGAAAACTAGGATCTTCTTCATTTTAAAATCCGAGGTGTTACACATCATATCTGCCTCAGCCTCCCAAGTGGCACCCTCAATTAACTAATTTCTTCATAGAACCTTTATGGGCAACCTCTTTGTTTCTCAACTCCTTAACTTTCCAGTCTAAATTCTCAATCGAAATTCCTTATAAGAAAGATTCTCCTTGACTCCCAAAACTTCTAAGGGAACTATAGGTGTCGGATCTCCAACACATTTCTTCAACAAGGATACATGGAAAACTTTATGCACTGATGCCAAATCATTAGTTGAATCAAGTTCATAAGCAACTTAGCCAATACATCTAAAAATCTTATATGGACCTACATAATGGGGACTAAGCTTCCCTTTCTTCCCAAATCTCATCATATCTTTCATGGGTGTAATTTTCAAGTAGACCCAATCGTGCACCTCAAACTGAAGATCTCTTTTTCTAACATTGGCATAGGACTTTTGTCGACTTTGAGCCATTTTCAACCTCTCTAATAAGTTGAACTTTCTCCATGGCCTTATGAACTAACCCGGGACCTATCAAAACAACGTCACCCACCTCAAACCAGCTTATGGGAGATGTACACCGCCGACCATATAGAGCCTAAAATGGAGCCTTACCAATACTTGAGTGATAACTATTATTATACGCAAATTCAATCAAACGAAAATGATCATCTTAATTACCCTTGCAGTCAATTACACATGATGTCATTATATCCTCTAAAGATTGGATAGTATTCTCCGCTTTCCCATAGGTTTGTGGATGAAAGGTTGTACTAAGCTTAACACGAGTACCAAGACCCTTTTGGAAAGATTTCCAAAACTGAAAAATGAATTGGGTACCATGATAAGAAATAATGGACAAGGGCAGTCCATGCAACCTGACTATATCTCCCTAATACAACTTAGCATAGTCCTCCACCAATTAAGAAACTTTGATGGGAATTAAATGAGCGGATTTCGTCATTCGATCAACTATAACCCAAATCAAGTAATGTTGTCGCGGGTGCGGGGTGATGAGTCCACAAATTGGACTCATTTAGGGCTATATTTTGATGAAATTAGTGTCCTTAAATGCATGCTTTATTTCAATATCTCATGAAAACCTTTAAGTTATAGGTATTTGAAGTTTGAGGTAGAGCATGCACACTACTTGGCAAAAAGGGGCAAAAAGGAGCAAAAAGAAGCCGAAAGAACAAAGAGACGAAAGTCTGCAAATCACCGAACACATTCGGTGGATCGCCAACAGATCGCATATCCGTCTTTTGTTCTAGTGTGTTGTGCCCTGAAGAAAAGGAGAAAATCGGCAATGAAAAGGAGCAGTCGACGTATCGCCAAACGACTCTGTGAAGCAGTGCTATATTGCCCAATTACCTAGGACACAAAGATGCTGAAGGCAACTGACGAAAGGCGATGAAATAGACCAAAGGGCGGATCACCGAATGCATCGGCGATTCTCACTAACGTCGCCGAAAGAGCCTTCAGAGCACATTTTCTGAAAACTATAAATACTAGTTCAGTTTTTATTCTTAGGCATTTTTTTAACATAATTTTTTTCCTAGTTTTTAGATTGTAAAGTAGAGAGAGAGTCTTTTTTGGAAATATTCTCTAAGTTTTAGAGAGGGTTTTGAAAACTTTAAGAAGAAGAGAGTTTTATCTCTTTCAATTTGGAAGAGGGTTTCTTGGATTCTTCACTCTTTGCTTAAATTGAGACTTAAATTTTCATACCTATTTGATTTCAACATCATTGAAGGTATATATTTCTATTTCTTGATGTGTGGCTAAAAACCCCCATTCTTGGGGTGTGATTTAGCAAATATGTGTTGAGATTATAATTGGGTTTTGCTTGCTGATAGGTTAGATGCATTTTAATGGTGCTTTTACCTAGTGTTTGTGGTTTAATTTAATGTGTTTGTAGTTTCAAATACAAAACCACCCATGTGTTTTCGGATTGCTCGAGAGAGAGGTCGTGAAACTAAGACTGCTAGACTGATGGCCTTAAGAGTGGGTCGGCATGAGGTTCAGCCTGAGAGGGTGAGCCCTAGTCCCATATCCTAACACTCAGCTCGAGAGAGTGAGTGGGGCAAGGCATAGGCTGGCCTTCATGCGGCAAATGGGTGTCCGAGAGGAACCTATTTGAAACGGGGTATGTTTCCCGAGAGGAAACTTATTTCCATCTAAAGCTTAGCCTAGTTACTATTATTTTGCAAATTTCATATTGAATGAATGTACCCAACGATTTAAATCAATATATATTGCGGTCACACCCTAAGAATCCCTTCTCACTTATAGATTTCTTGTTAATTTTACTGTTTTTGCTCTACTTGTGACGAAACCCCCAAATTGTTAATTGACACTCTTGTGTCCCCCTTTAATTTGCTATGTATTCACTCGTAAAAATCTTTCGCTAGGATTATCTTTAGCACATTTGCGCTTAATCACTAATTTTCACGCCCACTCCCTTGGGACTCGACCCCAACGCTTGGTTGGGTTATTATACTATTGCACAATCGTAGACACTTGCTTTGGAAGATGTGTCATTGATTATGCAAACATCAAAATGGCGCCGCTGCCGTGGAGTGGTGTTACGTGAATGTTTTTGGTTTATATCAAATTCTTCTTTCAATATTCGTAGTTTACTAACCTTAATTTTTGTTTTGTTTTTCTTTAAATTTGTTGGTGTATGTAGGTTCCTTGAACATGGCAGAGTGAAATGGTGGCAACTTGTCTTAGATGAAGCAAGAAGTCGAGAGACACTTCATATTACCCGAACCGGTAACTCAGCTGCACGAGTTGGCCACCAAAATAACAGAGGTGGAAAACCAGTGCAAGAGTAAATGGAGGTACATACCTCCTCCCAAGAGGAAGCAGTCTAGGGGATGGGAGAACAACCTGTCGAGGAGACTCTCCAAATCATTCCCCAGAAGATCACCGATCAAGATCAAATGTTGGAAGAGATGAAAGAGAGTGTTGTAGTGTTGAATCAAATGGTTGGCTCTCATTCTAGATCGATCCAGCTGATCATGACACTCCTGAATTATGTGGTGCCTTCTCTTCACTCAAACGAACTATTGGGGTTACCTAGTAATACTAGGGCTAACCCAACCAATGGGGAGTGAATAAAGACTCACGTTGAGCCGCGATGTTAAATAAGACACTTCTTGGAAGGCAACCCAAGGTTTTAATTGCTTAAATTTGCTTTTATAAATAATAGTGTGTTAGTAATGCAGGTTTGAATGAGGAAAGTGGTGGAAAATATAGAATGACGAGTAAATGATCAGTCGGTGGACCGCTGAACAGGTCGGCGTGCCCAATCTAATCCACTGTTTGTCTCAACTCAAGTTTAAATTAGAGCCTGTAAAACTGGGCGACCTTGAGAAGTAGTTCAACGCATTGCCAACCTGGTCGACGATCTCGACTTAGACTGCCATCTTGATCCCATGAAATTGACAAGTCTGTAACAATCGGTGGGACAAGGGACTACTCGGCGAATCACGAAGTGGATCGGCGATTGCAACTAACGTCATCGAACGAGCATGAACTGAACGGTTTATAAAGGCCAAAAGATTCAAAACTTCGACTTCACTTTCCCTCGCTCACAAACTTCCTAAACTTGCACTAAGGTAGAATTTTCTTCAATTTAACATTACTCTTTCATTTTAGTTTGGGCTTGTGCTCGAAATTGGAACACACTGCCGCCTAGCTTTTCGAATAGCATTTAATCGACATTGAAGGTTGGTTCCCTTTTCAAATATTTACATTCGTAAGTTTTGTACTCATTTGTAGTAATTGTCTCTTAGTAATGAGTTGGGTCATGATTTCATGTTGTTTTAATTGATTGGGTGAAGTCTGAGTAGCCCATGTTTGTTCTAAATGCCGAGAATTTGCTCAATGATAGAGAGGGTGACACTACTCATAAGAGCAAATATCGTCAAATGGCCAAATGCGGCAAGTTCGGGAGAAATCCAAGTGTTCCAGGGTGATGGGTAGTATGGGTCTTGCCCAAATTTCGTTAGTGCTTGCTTTGATTTTTCTTTCTGGGTTTGCGAGATTGGATTCAAAAAGTAGGATTGAAAATGGGCACGTTAAATCATTCGGAGAGATGGATCAAGCTCACTGAATTGTTCGGCGGTTCGCCTAATGTCTCCATCTCGCCCTTAGTAGCAGGTCAAAGTGGATGAGACTGTGACTTTTGGCAAGAAGCCAGGGTTCGCCGAGTGCACTCGGCCATTAGCCGAAAGTACTATTGACTACCCTCTGTATGCTACCCCTAAACCTTTATACACTGTAACTTTCAGCGGACAACCCTTGTTCGCCAAAAGTGGTCTGTGATATGCCGAAAGGACTTTCTTATCGCCAACTTGCCTTAATTTTTTAGCCAACCCATCGACAATCCCGATTTAGTTCGCTGAATTGGTTAGGCGACTCGCCGACTTGATCGACGTCTCTATCTACAGAAAAAGTCACTATGCCTGAAGTTAAGTTGTTTTCTTATCCTTTCTCGATCTTTTGCAGATATGGTATGCACCAATTTAACCGAGCAACCACAGAAAAAGTCTAAAGGCATTACAATCACTGAAGGAGGATCAAACCCTCGAAAGAGAAAAAGGGATGACCTCCAACCGGGAGATAAAGGCAAAGAAAAAAAGCACATAGCTAGGAAGGGCGTAAATGTTGAACTAGCCTTTTCTGAGCTAGAGGATGAACAACCTTTGATATGTCGAAGGAATGAACTCAGGGCTAGTGCTCAGCCCACATCTATCGGAGCCCCTTTAACTGCCAATACCCTGACTACTGAATTAATGCCAACTCCAGCACCACCTCCAGTGGCCCCTACATTCCTCGTAGCTCCACCTCCACCCAAATTGTTGAACAGGTTAAAAGGCGATGGTTTACGAACCATTCTAGAAGAAAGGTTACTATCTATAGAGGGTCTGGAAGGCAAGCACGTTGAGGTGCTTGATACACTCAGATATCATGAGCTGGAAAAGTTAACTAGGCCACGGGGTAATTACATTCCTTCCTAGGTCCGAGAATTCTACCTAGCCTATGAAGAGTTGGTCCCAAAGAATAAGAAGAAGGCTAGTGAGTTTCGACCGGTGAAGTTAGTTATGGTTAGAGGCAAAGAGGTGGAGTGTCACAGCGATCATATTAATGTTGTATTAGGTTGACCGGTGCACTCAGTACTGCCCTACCAGGGTTTGCCTATTGTTCCATCCCTGGATGATTTGAATGGTTGGCTAGCTCCGATGATCTCTAACACCACCCCAAGGTGGATGGATGCAGGAGCTCCGATTGAGAAAAGGGACATGAACATTGCCTTTCGATATTGGTTTGGCTTCATCAGCATCACTATCATGCCATCCCAGAACGAATCCATTCTGCATCATCCTAAGGCGGCTTGCCTTGGGTCTATCATGGATAGGAGGCGGATTGACTTGGGACTGCTGGTTTCACAAGAGATGGCTATGAGAGCCAAATAGACGCAGACGTCTCTGCCTTTTCCTGTTCTGATCATCGAGTTATGCCGGTGTTTCGGCGTACCCCGGGATCCTGCTAGCGATATAGATGTCGCCCCATCTTTCTCCACCAATATCCGGCATATAAAGGCCGAGTTCACGCGAGAAGAGGCTGACAGGAGGAGAGCAGCTCCAACAGATACTTCTCCAAAGGTCGATGTTGCCTCATTACCAGCAGAGGCACCTTCGTCTACTCCGGCTTCGGAGCCTTTAGGCATACTCGCTCCTTCGTCTTCTTCACACACTCCAGGTGCCTCATCTTCCTCCCAGCCTACCAGGATCACTCATGCCATGATCCTAAAGATGGATCAGCTGGACTATTCAACAGATGTAAGGGCGATGCAGTCAGAGAGATCCATCCCACAGATGATTGATAGTGCCATCTTGATTAAACTAACCCCCCCTAAGGACTACTGTTGATGATCTGACTGCCCGAGTCACTGCTTATGAGAGCAAACATGGAGAGACACTCGAGGTTTTAGTATTAAAAGCCGAAATAACAGAGTTGAAGAAAGATGTAGCCTAATGGAAGGCTACTGACTTTACCACACTGATGCAGGGAGTAGACGACAAGGATGCTCCTGAGACCTCGATGATTCCTCCAGCTACTACCGGAGATGAACAGAGGGATGATGTAGGGCATGTAGAGTCATAAACAGAGACCGAGGAGGAGCGAATAGCAGTGCACGATAAAGTACTGAGCGAGAGCTAATAGGACAACATATTCAGAGACTTGCGAAATCTTGTGGAGATGGTTGTGTAGTCAGCAACTCAAACAGTGCCGGCTGAGACGTCCACAGTAGCTCCTAGTGGATCTGGCGTTGTTAGTTCGTGTGAGGCTACTCCGGGTACTGAGACCCATGACTAGATAGATGCACCGAGCACAAATGCTCATATTCAGACCCCGACAGATAGAGAGACTGCATAGATAGGACTTCTTTTTACCTCTCTCTACCTTATTTACCTGTACTTTTAGACACTTTTATTTGCATTTGAGGACAAATGCTTTTTATTGTGGTGGGGTGAGGCCTAAACCTTTTGTGTTGATAGTTATCATCTGTGTATATATTTGGGTTGTTCTACTTTATAATTGTGTTTTATCTATTTTGATGGATGATTGAGTTTACGGCTCCTTTTGTTTTAAATAGAAAAAACAAAAATGATTTTGACGATTTTGACCTTGCCGAATATTTTTGAACTTTTCACACATTTTTGCCACCCTTTATATCCTCTTGAAAGTGGCTGTTCTTTTGCAAAATTTATGTCTCAGTTCCAATCAATACTAATGACTTGAATAGTGCTATCAGTCGAACAAACATGAATGCGCGACTATGATGAGACCAAATGAAGTTGCATAGACAATATGTGAACTCTTTGCATCTCGTTGTGATTAGCCATTTATCGAATTGATTCTCTTGTAATGACCATTGCACACTAGCGAAAGTGTGTAGGCTTGTTTGACTTAAGAGTCAATGCCTTGTGTGATTAGCTTACTTTGAACCATGTATGAATAAACCTAGAATTTTCCCTATTAGTCTGATAGATTTAGAAAGGTGTAATCTTGAAATGATCTTAGGCAACTTTAAAGAGTGTGAGCCAAATTTGACATATACTTCTTTTGTGGCCTACCCATGAGCGTGTGAAACTCTCTTGAACACCCCTCAAGCCTTAACTTTCTTTGGAAGAACCTTGATGAACCCTAGACGATACTTGACCCACTAGCTATAATCCTCTTGATTTGTGGTTTGGTGAATAACCAACTTAAGCCAAAATCCTAAGTTGGGGGTGTGGTGAAAAGGAAAAGGAGAAGTGAAGAAGTGCAAGAAAAAGTCTCTCTAACCCATGGTATTGCAAAACAAAATGGAAACCCTACATAAAAAAAACGTTGTGGACTAAAAAGTACAAAAGGATTTGGGTTTCCAAGCAATACATGGAGAGTGAATAAAAGGAAGACTTAGAAGCACTAGAAGAAAAAGTGGTAAGGGAAAGGAAAAGGAAGTTTTGAGAACACCACATCTCACGAGGATGAAGAAGTCAATGAGCCTAAATGACCATACCTTTGCACTCAGCCCCATTAGAAGCCTTGGAAAGACCTTTTAAATCTTGAGTAAGCCGAACCAATAGTCGATTGGAAAATAAGGGCAAACCTATGGGTGAAAACATGCGTTGTGGTCCTCTTTTTGAGTGTGAGCGTTGCATCAGATTCTTGATCTTGAATTGATTAACCTCTATGTGTGAATATGGAATGATTCTTTATGTGAGGGCATTTAGATACTTTTTGTTGAGCTTGAACTTGCACAAATAACAAGTATTGCGAGTATGAGAATCTTTGGTAATGGTGTGTCACAACTTGAATCTTTGAGTACACAATTGATCTTTCATGAGTAATTTGAGTCCTGTTGTGTACATTCATGATTGAGTCTTGTGTAGCACTGTTTGAGACACCCTTTGTGATCAGCTGTACTCGAGTTTGCTTGAGGACAATCAAAAGTTTAAGTTGGGGGTGTTGATGAGTCCACAAATTGGACTCATTTAGGGATATATTTTGATTAAATTAGTGTCCTCAAATGAATGTTTATCCCTATATCTGATGAAAACCTTTAAGTTTCAGGTATTTGAAGTTTGAGGTAAATCATGGACACTACTTGGCAAAAAGGAGCAAATAGAAGCCGAAAGAACAAAGAGACGATGGTCTACGAATCACCGAACACATTCGGCGGATCGCCAACACATCGCATATTAACCTTTTGTTCTAGTGTGCTGAGCCCTGAAGAAAAGGAAAAAATCGGTGATGAAAGGAGCAATCGGCGTATCGCCGAATGACTCCGCGAAGCAGTGCTACATCGTCTAATTACCCAGGACACAAAGATGTTGAAGGCAACTGACGAAAGGTGACGAAATAGACCAAAGGGTGGATCACCGAATGCATCGGTGATTCTCACTAACGTCGCCAAAAGAGCCTTGAGAGCACATTTTTTGAAAACTATAAATACTAGTTTAGTTTTTAATCTTAGGCATTTTTTCACATAATTTTTTTCCTAGTTTTTAGATTGTAAAGTAGAGAGAGTTTTTTGGAAATATTCTCTAAGTTTTGGAGAGGGTTTTGAAAACTCGAAGAAGAAGAGAGTTTCATCTCTTTCAAATGGGAAGCGGGTCTCTTGGATTCTTCAGTCTTTGCTTAAATTGAGACTTAAATTTTCGTACCTATTTGATTTCAACATCATTGAAGGTATAAATTTCTATTTCTTGGTATGTGACTAAAAACCCCCATTCTTCGGGTGTGATTTAGCAAATATGTGTTGAGATTATTGTTGGGTTTTGCTTGCTGATAGGTTAGATGTATTTTAATGGTTATTTCACCTAGTGGTTGTGGTTTAATTTAATAGGTTTGTAGTTGCAAATACAAAGCTACCCATGTATTTTCCTCTTGCTCGAGAGAGAGGTCATGAAACCAAGACCGCTAGACTGATGGCCTTAGGAGTGGGTCGACATGAGGTTCAGCCCGAGAGGGTGAGCCCTAGTCCTATATCCTAACACTCAGCTCGAGAGAGTGAGTGGGGTAAGGCGTAGGCTGGCCTTCATGTGGCAAATGGGTGTCCGAGAGGAACCTATTTGAAACGGGGTAAGTTTCCCGAGAGGGAACTTCTTTCCATCTAAAGCTTAGCCTAGTCACTATTATCTTGCAAATTTGCTATTGAAAGCATGTACCCAATGATTTAAATCAATATATGTTGCGGTCACACCCTAAGAATCCCTTCTCACTTATAGATTTGTTGTTAATTTTACTGTTTTTGTCCTACTTTTGACGAAACCCCCAAATTGTTAATTGACACTTTTGTGTCCTCCTTTAATTTGCTTTGTATTCACTCGTAAAAATCTTTAGCTACAATTAGCTTTAGCACATTTGCGCTTAACTGCTAATTTTCACGCCCACTCCCTTGGGACTTGACCCCAACCCTTGGTTGGGTTATTATACCATTGCACGATCGTAGATACTTGCATTGGAATATGTGTCGTTGATTATGCAAATATCACGGGTAAACCCACAATGAAGTCCATATTCTAATCTTCCCACTTCCAAGTAGGAATACTTATATCTTGAGACAAACCTCCTGACTTTTGATGCTCAACTTTCACTTGTTGATAATTAGAAGACTTAGTCACAAAATTCTACAATATCCTTCTTCATCCCATTCCACCAATAGACCTCCCGCAGGTCACGGTACATCTTGGTGGATCCCGGGTAAATTGAAAATCGAGAACTATGGGCTTGTGATAAGATTGTTCTCTCAAGTCATCTACATTGGAAACACACAAACGATCACGATATTGAAGCACACCATCTCTCTCTTGGGAGAAAGCCTCTACAGACATTTTAAGAACTACTTCCTTCAACTTAAGTAAAGTTGGATCAAGACTTTGCTTGGCTTTTACATCTCCTACAAAAGACGATTCTGAACAATTGTGAACCATAACACCACCTTTGGTAGAGTCGACTAACCGAACACCCAACCGGGCCGATCTATGAACATATCAAACCAAATCCTTTTTATCATCCCCAATATCACCAACACTACCCATCGATAATCCACTAAGAGCATCTACAACCACATTTACTTTACTAGGGTGATAGAGAACACTAATGTCATAATGTTTTAGTAACTCAAGCCACCTTCTTTGGAAAAGATTCAGATCATTCTGTTTAAACACATATTGCAAACTCTTGTGGTCAGTACAAACACCCACATGAACACCATATAATTAATGCCTCTAAATCTTTAAGGCAAAAACAATTGACGCTAGTTCAAGGTCATGGGTAGGATAATTCTTCTCATGAATCTTAAGTTACCTTGAGGTATATGCAATGACTTTCCCATTTTGCATAAGGACGCATCCTAACACAATTCTTGAGACATCAAAATAAACCACAAATCCATTAATTCCTGCCGGTAGAGTTAACACCAAAGCGGAAGTATGTCTATCTTTCAATTTTTGAAAACTCTTCTCACATGCTTCCGACCATATGAACTTAACCTTCTTCTGGGTCAATGCCGTCAATGGAGAGACAATCAAAGAAAACCATTTAACAAACTTTCTATACTAACCAGCCAAATCGAAGAAACTTCGAATATCCGAAGGGGTAGAGGTCTAGGCCAACTCTTGACCGCATCCGTCTTATTAGGATTTACCTCAATACTTATATTGGAAACAATGGGTCCAAGAAAAGCCAAAGAGAAGGGACACTTTCTATAGACCCTCTTAGCCACAGTAAAATTACCAACTGGGTAAAGACTAGAAAAGGATCTACAACACATCTGGAAGAATACCAAATCTCATGGCCACATATGGCATCACAAAAGACAAGGTAGCTCCGGGGTCAAGTAAAGCATAAACATAAAGTTGGAATACTCTAAACATACCGGTAACCACATCGGGAAAGACCTCTTCCTCTTGACGAGTTTGAAGTGCATAGAATCGGTTATGCTTTGGAGCTTTTGAACCCGAACCACTAGGAGGAGATTTCTTACCTTCAATTCCCTTAGCTATAAGCATTATAAAATCTCTTATCTTATGGCCACTCGTACCACAATCATAGTAACCATCCATACTAGCTAAACATTTGCCTTCATGCTTCCACCCACACTTAGCACAAGTAGACAATCAAGATCCACCACCATTCCCTCCTTGAGGCTTAGGGTTAGATAACCTTTTTTTGTTTAACTTAGGAGGTGCATTGAAATAACATTTGTCGGAACTTAGAATGACCATGTCCATCGGACCTTGAATGTGAGAAGTTACCATCACTAGTCCTTGCCTTCTTTGCCTCCCTAGATCGTTCCTTAAGTTTCTCCTCTTCTATCTATTGAACATGAAATATGAGACAAGAAATGGCCATATCATTGATAAGCATGGAGGTACGACATTCTTTGACCACCATCTCAGACACACCCAAAACAAACGTACTCATTCTTTCCCTAGGGTCGACAATCATAGTAGGAGCATACTTAGACAATTGTGCAAACTTCAAAGAATATTCCTTCACACTCATGTTTACTTGACGAAGGTTGATGAATTCAAGTACCTTTGCCTCCCTCATCTCAAGGGTAAAGAACATATCAAGGAAAACAACTTTGAATTTTTCCCAATCAAGAGGACCCGCATCTCCCACCCTCTATTCTTTCCATTGGTTGAACCATATTTGAGTAGCACCCTTAAGTTGATAAGAGGATGATTCCACCTTTTCCACCAGCATCACTCCCATGATCATTAACATATTGTACACCTCATTAATGAACTCTTGAAGGTCTGTTTCAACCTTAGAACCATGATACTACAGAGGATTCATTCTAGTGAAATCACTCACTCTAAATGCCACCGTACCCACATTTAGGTTCATGGGGACCACAACCTCACTATTAGCTTGAGCCGTCACGGCTTGAACCAACACTTGAAAAGCAACACTAAACTCCGCATTAGTCACTTGCTCGGCCAAAGGGTTGACCGAAACTTGAGGAGCTCTAGGAGGTGCTTCTTTTCCTACATTTTCATTTGCATTCCTCCTAACATATGCTCTTCAAGGGGCAATTTCCTAAAAAACATTGGATAGAGATTAGGAGAGAGACATTATAGAGTTAAAATCTATTGCACGACTTTAGAGTAATGAAAGAAGTGGACATTCCTAAACATCTTATAGCCTCTCATTTATAAATGTGGCGTGTTTCACACTAGTGAACAAGACTCTACTCGACGTGGCATATGAGACTTCCTAGGACCTTTCTAAACCTTGAGCTCTAAATACCATAATTGTCAAAACACAAGGTAGACCCTAAGTGTAACATGGCATATAGGACCCCAGAGTCCCTACACAAGCCACTTGGTATACATAAACAAGATAATAGAAATTTAAGGTAATTTAAAAGATAGTTTATATCATAAATGAGTTGTAAAAAATGAAGAAGAAGTTCACATAGTATCAATAGCCATCTATTACATCACGAGTGATCGGGACATAACCCTGGCGTCACGTACAATATTTAGAGATGGAAGCTCTTTTTCTTCTTCTTTTTCTTCTAGAGAGAGAAATATTTGGGGAGGATGAACTTGTTCTTCTTTTGGGAAATTGAAAGAATGAATTAAATTGGGTGATTTTGGGGGTAAAAACCTTTATATAGGGATTTGGGTAAAGGGTAAAATGACATGGTATTTAATTAAAATAAATAGGAAAAGACCCAAAAGCCCCTGACTTAAAGTTGACGAACCCTACCTCACGATGGCCTTCACAGCCCGTCAAGGGTTCCATGAGCTATTATGGCCGTCGTGGTCCTTTACCAGTGGCAAGGGGAGGGACCCCTTCCAGGTAGGCCACTTTTCGACCACCACCATAGCCCGACAACTTCACCACGAGCCATCAAGGCCTCGGTGGGAGGGACGCTGGCCCTAACAGCTTTGGCAAATATTCACGTGCCCCATAACGAGCCGTGGTCCCCTTCATGGCCTATCAAGGGCTCCATGGAGGGTCCCATGGCCCAGTTTTGGGCTGGTGACTTGCCTGCTTTGCCCCTTTTCTAATCTTCTTGATTTCAAGGTGTACGGGTGGAGGGTGTGACAGGTACGGGGAGGAGGTGGTGGAGTAATACTGTATTCTTTAATTTTTAATTATTATTAATATTTTTTTGTTAATTTTTTGTCAAGGTGGAATGTTTTATCCATGTCGAATGCCATGTGTCAAGGTTTTTTCAAATAAACTAGAGAGTGCATTACACACACCACTAAGGTGTGTTTCTCAATCTAATAAGTAATAGTTTAGATATGAAAATAAAAAATAGGAGATAGTTTAGGTGTGTTTTTGATACATATCTCTATTAAATATATATAAGTAGACTTACGCAATTAAATTGAGTAAATGTGCTAAGCCTTAAAAGGACCTAAAACTTGGCTTCTCCTACTAATGTGAGAACTTTTACTTTATATTATAGCTATCCTAGTAGTAACTTGATTGAAACTGCTACAGTAGCATCATCGACGTGAACAAAGAAATCTCTAGCATTCAAAGTCTTATGAACTTTTGGATTAAACTCAACATGAATTTGGTTGTTGTGGGAGGGATTCAGTTTGACATGGGTGTGCAATTAGGGTCAAAGGTAAAGAAAAAGAAGAAGAAGAAGAAGAAGAAGAAGAAGAAGAAGAAGAAGAAGAAGAAGAAGAAGAAGAAAGAAAGAACGAAAATGGAGTGAAGGGGTCTGCTTGAAAGTGGGGGTGGGTGGGGCGGGGTAGAACATGAAGTGAAATTTAAGATGAAATTAAAATTAAAGTAATAAAAATAAAATAATTCAAAAAGTAAGAGAGAAAAAAGGATAAAAAAAAACTTACATGATTTTTTAAAAATTAAATTAACACATGTCACATAATGATTGGTGCATAATAACACTTGCTTCTTAAAATCAGCGACTAGTAAAAAAATGATGTAATAATATGAGTTCACAATTGTTTTTGGTGGGGGGTGGGGAGGGGTAATAGGATGCCCACATAATTAAGGTGTCATTTTGAATATTCGGGACAAACTCCATATGTCACTTTATGCCTTTTCTCTAATAAAAATTGCAACTTTTACTTCTCTTTCTTATAGTTATTGATGAATATCTAACTCGCATAGTGAAAGTAGTTTATGTTTGATTTAATATCAACAGTTGGTAAACTAAAAACATAATTAAAAACAATTGGAATAGATGGATCGATATTAAGGAATCCTAATGAATAAAAACCATCAACCTGATTGAAATTATTTTAGGTTTAATTTAAGTTTGAGATTTTAATTGGCAATCTAGCCCCGCTCGACCTAATTTTTCTTTAAAAATTGAACCTTCCCCACCCCGCCTCAGCAAAACCTCAAACTCGCCACGTTCCATTGTCCCTACTTTTTTTTCGTCCTATTAGGTGTTAGCAAGGTGACTGAAGCACACTAGTGGCCTAAAGATAAATGCAAAAAGAGGCCTTAAACTTTTTTCCATTTTTTATGAAGTGTATCCTTCTAGCCTTTTGAGATGCAAAATTAATACATTTCTGATAATCAATTTTTTTCTAATAATTCCTTTTTAGTTGAGAATATAGTCAATTCATCTAATCTTTCTTTAGACATAGTACTCTAAATGTGTCAAACATCTAATAATATTAGTGTTCTATATTCAAACTTACTTTTTCTACAAATCGTACTCAATAAACAAACTAAAAAAATTGGTACTCAATATTCTATTTTTTAAAATATAGCTTATTATTAGTTAAAAAAAAATAGGGCCCCTCGAATTTGTGGGTGCACGTAAGACACCTTCCTATTTTAAAGGGATTGCGTATGTAAAGACCCCGAAGGTCATTTTTGGAAATTTCATGTCTTGCTTGATTAGTTTAGAAAGTTGGTTTTGAAATTTGATTGAAAATTGGTGGTTTTTGAAGAGTTTTAGAGGTTTGGAGGGTTAAAGTTGTTAAAATTGGTTTTGGTAATAACAATCAGAGTTGCGATACTCAAAATGGAAATCTATCAATTACATCTGCTCCAAAATGAAATTTTCGGTTAGTAGGACTGTTGGCTTGGGTACCAAGCCTCTTTTGTAATGGCCCTTAAGGCGGGTTAGGGGATGAGCAGTACCCCCATGCCTCAACATAAAATAAAATAATCAACAGTACTAGGAGGGGGACATAAACCTTACCTCCGATTCTATGGTGGTTCATAAGTCGGCTAAGCTACTAAGGTCGACCATTCATCCTCGATTCTATAAATGTAAAACCTAGAGTTACTGAGCACCTAAGAAGAGGACTCCTCTTAAATACAAAGTAAAACTAGGAAAGCATAAATAAGGGAGAATCTCCCCTTACAAGTAAAAGGAAAATCAAAACCTAAAAACAAACGACATCTTCTAGATGGCTATATAAAAGTAATATAGCCTGGATGAAGATTATAAAACTCAAAGAAGGAAAAAAGAAAAATAAGTATTAAAAAGGCTAGCAAAGTTAATCCGTATGGTTCTTTAATCCTCTTCAACATTTTTCTTCTTAGATTTGCCATGTTGCTCTTGTCTATGCTCATGGAAATAGTGTTCGGGTTCTTCATGATGGTGACTGGTTTTAGATAAAACTAGCTTCTCTAAGGGTATGTTGACAGCTAAAAGTAATAGATTGATCACAAATGTGCCTAAGATTATCAAGAGCATGCTACAGTTTCCAAGGGGTTGTTTCCAGTAACTTGATCCATTTAACCACCAACTCAGAGTCAGGTTCTAGGATCACATGGTTATACCCATCGTTGAGACACCAAGAAAGTCCCTATGTTTCTGCCTCAACCTTAGCCTGGTTGTTCGTACCAAAACCAATAGGAGTAGTATAACCATAAATAATGGCACAATGGTTATTCCTTAGTAAACCACCAATACCTATCCTTCTCGGATTATCAAGGGCACTACCATTAGAATTGAGCACCATGGTCCCAAGGCTTTTGGTTTGATTTTGAGTCATTAGACGAGATGTGAAGAAAGTTAAGGCTGAAGTTTGAGTTTAGTCAACGCTTGAGGTAAGAAAGGTCATTTTTGAGTTTTTATGATTTTACTAGGTCCAAATGGTGATATTGGGTCCAGTTGAAGGTTTGGTTCAGTCCCTGAAGCTTTTAAATGAGTCTCATGTCCTTATTTGGAAATTTGGAGATTCTTAAGTAAAAGTTGACTTTGATCAACATCTGATTAAGGTGACCTTGTTTGGTTATTTAGTTTATTCCACTGACTCTCAATTATAATTTTCAAGTTAGTAGCATATTTGGTTTGTATATGGGAGGTTCTCGATGAGTTTTTTTTTTATTAATGACCCTTGAGTGATTTTTTATGCATTTCGTGAATTGCCTTATTGCAGATCCTATTTTGTAGAATGATAAAGTGCTTTGATTTTATTATTGTGGATTTGAATTTCTTGAGTTGTTTTCTCTTCCTTATGGTGTGAAATTGCTTATTTGCATTGATTATTGTGCACTGTGATGAGACATATGTTACTATGACGAAGGGAAATGGTTCCCGCTAGTGATGTGATATAAAGGCAAAACAATATAGTTCCAGAAAGTGATACGATATAATAAAGCCGAAGAGAAATGATTTCGACTAGTGATATGATATAAAGCCAAAGAGAAATGGTTCCAGCTAGTGATATTGTGCCGAATGGAAATTGTTCTGGCAAGTGATACTATATATAGTCAATGGGAAATGGTTCTAGCTAGTGATATTGTGCCGATGAGAAATGGTTCAGGTAAGTGTTTGGGTATTGTGATTTGATGAACTTGATAATTGAGATTGATCTAATTGATGCTTGTGATTGATCTACTTGATACTTGTCATTGATCTACTTGATAATTTTGTTGGTCTACTTGACACTTGTTATTGTCATACTTAATACTTGTTGGTTATTGAACTGTGACCGTTTGACTGTAACTATTAAGCCTTGTGAACTGTGTATTGTGAAACTATTTTACTCTATTTTTTCTTGACTTATGTAGGAGCATTAGGCTTATTCTGGGTGAAGGGATCCTTAGTATAGGTTGTAGCTAGCTTGTAATATGCCTTAGAATGTGTATCCTTGTTAGAATTTGTAATCATGATCTTAGACTAGGGTTGAGCCTTAGGTTCCTTAGATTATGTAGTTTTGCGGTTGTAGTGGTAGGTTACTCCCAGTAGGGCTTGATTTTAGGTTGTTGATCATGTGTTGGTGTTTGTGACTTTGGAGGCTCTTCGAAGCCGTAGGTTGGCACTAGTTGTCCTTAGTCGTAGACTGGAGTTGTGTTATGACGGTAAGGCATCATTTCTTTAGTTTTTCTCCTTTTTTTCTCATTTAGAAGATCTATTTGATTCCTTCACCTATTGGTTAAGAGTAGGCTGGTTATGATTATTATTATTGGGCATGAGGCTGTGTTTGAGGACCTGTAGGATCCCAGGTTAGTACCCTTTATCTTGGTAGCCTGGTTTGGTTAGATTTTTAAACATTTAATTATGAGTGCCTTGTTTGAATGTTGGTGATGGCATACAATGCATTGGTTCTTCATTCATATGTTATTTTGTGGTACGATCCTTGTTCATGCATTGTTACATCATGATTATTCATGGAATAGGACGGTTTTCTCTTGGTCACCTTTCTAAACTGGTTTTAGAGAGAGCTCTACCACCTGGATCATTGGATTTACTAATTTTGAGACTTATGAGGTGTCATTGATGTGCTCCATTCCTACTTGAGACATTAGAGGCATCTAGGATGTGCTAAATTTTTACTTGACTAGCCGACGCATCGACGCCCTTTCCTGTATGGTTTTGGTTACTGGTTCCTCTGATACCGCGACAGAGTAGATTCCTAGTAGTCCGAGATTTATGGTTTGGCCATGATGGTCTTTATCCTTGATAAGACCTGGATTGGATCCAACTAGTGTATATGGATTTCCCACATCCCCTATGGAGCCCTCTAACTCCGAGTGACATAATACCAGCAAAGGGACTTGCATGGGTCCTACCTCGCCCGCACGACAATAAGGTAGGTTTATACACTTTGTTACTGATGGTTATTGATGGTTCTACTGCATATCCTTCATTCATATGAATTGTGTTAGTTAAAATTACAAGATTACAAATTACAATTGAAATAAAAATCTTTTCTGGTTGAGGCACATATATCTAGCTCTCTTTAAGTAGGTTCAAGTCCACTACAATAAATCTTTTCTCTAGTCTAGCAGTAGTCCTTCTTGACTCGTTCCCTCCGGGATACAACAACCTAATAAAAAAGTGTAACTTAACAAACTCGGGAAAAAAATTGAGTCCAAAGCTCCACAAAAAGAACAACTCCCTTCAACAAATAAGAACTCTCTTTTTTTGACTAATGCACTCTTTATTTTCTTGTGTATGTAGCCAAACCAAATGAAGAACAACACTATTTATAGTTGAGGATATCTTCCTACCAGTGAATAGAAAGTTAAAGGGGTAGTAAATAGTGAAGATAAATGGCCTAGAGGTTACATAATTTACAAGGTATAATGGAGGAATAAAAAAGGAAATAAAGTGAGGGCATCCCATGCCACTAACGTGCAAATGAAGAGCTGCAAAATGGCATAATAATGTGCACCAAATGAAATGTTAGAAACGGTAGAAAATGGAATTAAGCCTCAACACATTGTATCCAAAAGATAATGTAAAAGAGGATAATGTCCTTGGAATGGGATATGCACCTTAAAAATAGTTTTAATAATATTAAATGCTCCCAACACCAACAATACCAACCTCATTCATAATTTTATAAAAGACAGTATACCAGATGATTGAAGACTACTATGCGTAATGAAGGTGTGCTCAATATTGAACCTCAACTTAGTGAAACAATAACTTTTACTCCAGATTTGTAGTAGTCTCAAACTTGAAATATGACATCTTAAAGGAAATAAAATTTTACTTCTCACACACAATAATCAAGGTGTTGACATGATCTTTAAAAGCCATCACATTACAACTTTGTGCTATTCCAATTTAAGGAGTACTTTTGAGAATAAGCCAAATTCTCAAAGGAAGCGACCTACTTCCACACTCACATAGGTGAAATATGTCGATAGTGCTCTTGTAAGTTTAACACTCCACTCATACGGGCTAAATATGATCATGAAGAGTTTTATCAACTCAACCTTCACAAATCACTACAGTAAACAATGAGCTCAAATCAGAGGGAGGGAATATTAACTAGAGCATTTTTTCACAACAAGTCATCCTATGATTAGTTTTTCTCTTTGAACGTGGTTATAGGATGTCTAGTCCCCAGGTTGGATTTCCTCATACATGACTCAAGCATTTATAGTCTTCAATCCTGTAACACCTCGCTATTTGTAAGAACTAGAATTTGAAAGAAACTATTTTTTTTGGAAATAATCAAATTTGGAAAGTTTGACAAGTTAAGTATGAGTTTTGGGTCAACTTTAAACCACCATAACTCCTAGCTCAGGATGCATGATTTGTGATAAAAGATATTGTAGTAAATATCTTTGAATTATCTTTCCAATGCCACTGAGTTTACTCAATTTTGAGTTCGTATGAAGGAGATATGCTCATTTGAAGTGGGGTTGTCTAGATAAGGAAAGTCAAAACCGGATTTTAGAGGGATATTTTGGTCTTTTCATTACCAATTTAAATAAATCCGTTTTTAGTAAATTATTTGGAATCTAAACTGAGTTAGCTCAGTTTACGCAATTGAGTATTTCACTACGGCTTCGAGAGAAGAGAAAAGAGGAGGAAAGGAGAAGAAAAGTTCGAGGCTCATCAAGTTCTTGCGATTTTGGTTGTGGATTTCGCCAAGGATTCAATCCGACAAGGTATGTGAAACTTTCATAGCTTTGGGTTCGTTTACCCACGCACCAACACATGTTTATTTTAGTGTGAATTCGTCCTAAAAAGGTTGAAAGTTTGATGTTCTTGATATGTGTTTGTGAGTTTGCTTTCCTTCTTGAATTAGACTGAGATTGAGGAGTTCTTGAGATTATTGCGTCGAGTTATAGAGTTGTTTTGAGTTAGATTCTTGTGTACATTAACAAGGTATCTGAATCTAAAGAGATTTTGGGAAAAAAGAATATAATTTAGGTGAATTTTGGTTGGTAAACTAAGAAGGAAAAAGTCGGGCAAATCTGGGTACCAGGTCCACGGCAGGCACCTGTTCCTCAGGATTGCGGAGTTCTTCTCCGCGCCGCCAAAAGGTCACGGACCCTTCTGCGTTAAAATTTATTTCACCACAAACTATTAAAATGCATATCCGCTTCGCGGACTTGTTCCAAACAGTGATTTCTTGATCGTTTCTCATGTTTAACTATCTAAAAACACTCCTAAACATCACGAGATCTTTCCTACCATAAATCACAATCCTGGAATCCATAAATTCAAATTCAAGGAAAAATAAGAGCCAAGTCTAGAGAGTTCTTTGAGTCCTTTCAAAAAGTCTTTTGCAAGGATTTAAACTTGTTTTAAGATTTGAGTTTTAAGTTAAGTAAGAATAACAAATGAAGTTCATTTTTGCAAAAATATTATATGGGAACTACGTATTCCCAAAGAGTAAATGTTTTCACATTTATAAAAGAGAGGAAACACCGATTTCCAAGAGTGCGTTTGAGCTAGTTTTTTAGTAACTATCTCAAACCACAGAAATAGATTTCCTTTAATCATATGTGTTGTGTATTTTGGGAGTAGTATTGAGCACCGATTTGGGGACGAGTTCATAACAACTCAATGTCTCCATAAACCATGTAGCCAACGTGGGTAGAAAGGCTCATACTTTTTAGATAATTCCTTAATGCTTTTTAGCATAGACTAGTGGATCCACATAGTTTAGGCGTTCTATATCCTGGCAAGTTATAGGATAGTTCTGGTAGCGTGGGCGAGACACTATATCATCACATAGCTCATATTGATGGTTGTTGGTTAGAGAAACTCCCATAGAATTATATTACTCTATTATATATAAAATGACTTGTTATTGTATTTCTGCAATACATTGAGTTGGTACCTACTGTTTAAATGGTTTATATAAACTACATCTTTATTGGTGTTTATTTCTGCATTGAGTTGAGTATCCATGAGTTGAGTAAAGCTGACATAAGTGTTTCTTTCATAATTTAGTTCAAGCTTATATGATAGTTAGTTTTCCCCTAGAATGCTCATACATTAAATGTATTGATTCCATTTGGCCTGCTTCATTTTATGATTTAGATACAGGTAACCAGGATCAACTTCCAGTGCCTCGTTGATCCAGTCGAGCATTCAGAGTCAATTAGTGAGTCTCCTTGCTTTCTAGAGGATCCCTTTGGTTATGTTTTGTTTTATTTCTTTTGGCTATTTTAGTTGTTAGGATGATCGGGGGTCTTGTCCAAACATTCCTCTTAGTATCTAGAAGCTTCATAGACAGTTACATATGAGTTCTTTAGTCTTGATATTTCAGTTGTTTGATTTTAAAGACTTGAGTTGCCATTTGACTATGTTGAATGTTATTTTCTAAACATTCTCAGTTTATTTGTCATTTAGATAGTTTATTTAAGATTGTATTTAGGTTCATTTTTGTTGAGTAAGTCTTTCGCTGAGAGCCTAGCCAGACCAAGAGTTCCCTTAGGGCCAGCATTGGTTCTTGAATGTCAATCTCGCCCAGGGTGAAGGATTGGGGGGGTGACAAACTTGGTATTAGAGCACAAAATTCAAGAGTCCTAGGGAGTGTATTAAGCCGTTTCTGTATAGTTCTAGTTATCAGTGTGAAGCGTGCCCTATCTATAATTAAGAGGCTGCAACATTTTAGGAACTATCTCACTTCTTTCGTACTCATTTCGTGCGATATAGTTTATCTCTATGAAAGTTTCTTTCTAACTCATGCTTGCGCGTGTCTTTCAAATCATGCCTCCACGAAGAGCTGTGAGAGGTCGTCCTACTAGGAGTAATGTTGAGGAGCAAGGGGTACCTAATGCACCAGAAGTGCAACACCAAGGAGAGGTCATCAATGCTGAGTTCCGGGAAGTTATACGAATGCTAAGTCAAGCGATGACAAATCAAGTTAGGCAATAGAGAGGGGCTCGACAGAAAAATGCTGATACTTTAAGGATCCATGAGTTTTTAAGGATGAATCCCCCAAGCTTCACTGGTTCAAGCATCACTGAGGATCCGAAAAACTTTGTTGAAAAGCTTTAGAAGGTCTTTGAGATTATGCATGTCACCAATGCTGAGAAAATGGAACTAGCTACATACCAACTGAAGGGTGTCGCTAGAATTTGGCTCGATCAAAGGAAGAAGGGTAGAGCTGAGGGTGCACCAAATTTGAGTTGGGCTATGTTTGAAGAGGCTTTCTTGGGGTGTTACTTTCCCTGGGAACTTAGAGAAGAAAAGGTACAAGAAATCCTTACTCTTAAGCAAGAATATATGAGTGTTCATGAGTATAGTATGAAATTCACCCAACTTTCCCATTATGCCCTAGAGATGGTTGCGGATATAAGGAGTTAGATGAGGCTATTCGTTGTTGGTTTGTCTCGTCTGTCGAGTAAGGAGGGTAAGGCTGTGATGCTAATAGGTGATATGAACATAGCGAGGCTGATGATTCATGTGCAGCAGGTTGAAGAGGATAAGTTGAGGGATAGGGAAAAGTCCAAAAACAAAGAGGCTAAGACATCTGGGAATGAGACCGGGCAACAGAAAAGTAATGCAAACCAAGCATCCTTCCAACAATGGCAAAAGGGACCTGCTTCATCATCTGCTAGTGCACCCGCACCAAGGAACAAAGGTGAGTATAATAGTTAGAATTCACAGAATTTCAGAGCAAGACCTGCTCAGTCCTAAGGTAGTGTGGCACAAAGAGGTAATTGGGCTCCTACATGTGCTAAATTTGGTAGGAACCACCCAGGTAAGTATCACGATGGCTCCAATGGTTTTTTCAAGTGTGGTCAAGAAGGTCACTTCATGAAAGACTGCTCTAAGAACTGGCAAGGTAATGGGAATCAGGGCAATATATCCCAATCTTCATCAGTTGCTCCACTAGGCAGTGTTGCATATAGAGGAGCTACTTCAAGGGCAGGTGGAGGAGCAAACCATCTTTCTTCCATCACTAGTCCTCAAGGCCAAGCAAATTCGCCAAATGTTGTCACTAGTATGATCTAAGTCATTAACTTTGATGTTTATGGTTTGCTAGATCCAGGAGCGAGTCTATCTTTTGTGACTCTTTATATTGCAATAAATTTTGATGTTCTTCCTGAGCAACTTCTTGAGCCCTTCAGTGTTTTTACACCTGTTGGTGAGTCTATTCTAGCTGAAAGAGTTTATCATGATTGTACTGTTTCCGTCAATCACAAGAGCACCATGGTTGATTTAGTTGAGTTAGACATGGTAGATTTTGATGTCATTCTAGGTATGTATTGGCTTCATTCATGTTATGCCTTAATCGATTGTAGAACTTGAGTTGTTAAGTTTCAGTTTCCTAATGAGCCAGTCTTTGATTGGATGAGTAGCTCAACAGTGCCTAAGGGTTGTTTCATTTCGTACCTTAAGGCGAGAAAGTTGGTTTCCAAGGGGTGTGTCTATCACTTAGTCCAAGTTAATGACTATAGTGCTGAGACACCACCTATTCAATCAGTTTCAGTTGCTAATGAGTTTCCATAATTCTTTCTAGATGATCTTCCCGGAGTCCCTCCTAAGAGGAAAATAGAGTACGCATAAATAATCTTTCCGATACTCGTCCTATATCTATTCTGCCATATAGAATGTTACCAGTAGAGTTGAAAGAGTTAAAAGAGTAGTTGAAAGATTTCCTTGAGAAGGGTATTATTCGACCGAGTGTCTCACCTAGGGGCTCTCAGGTCTTATTTGTGAGAAAGGAATATGGTTCTCTTAGAATGTGTATAGATTACCGTCAGTTGAACAAGGTTACTATCAAGAATAAATATCCTCTTCCGAGAATTAATCATCTTTTCGATCATCTTCAAGGTGCCACTTGCTTTTCGAAAATAGAACTCATATCAGGCTACCATCAATTGAGGGTATAGGAATGTGATATTCCAAAGATAGCCTTCAAGACCCGTTATGGTCATTATCAGCTCCTAGTTATGTCATTTGGTTTGACTAATGCTCTCGCAACATTAATGGACCTTATGAACAGAGTATTCAAGCCTTATTTATATATGTTTGTTATCGTATTCATTGATGACATTCTAAGCTATTCGATGAGTGAGAAGGATCATGTTAGTCATCTAAGAATAGTTCTCCAAACTGTCAGAGATAAGGAGTTATATGGTATGTTTTCTAAGTGTGAGTTTTGGCTTGAGTCTGTGGAATTCTTAGGCCATATTGTTTCTGCTGATGGGATTCGAGTTGACAGTCAAAAGATAAAGGCAGTGCAGAATTATCCCAGACCCACATCTCAAACTGATATTAGGAGTTTCTTGGGGTTGTCTGGATATTATAGAAGGTTCATAGAGGGGTTCTCATCCATTTTGACCCCTTTGACTAAATTAACTTAGAAAATAGTAATGTTTCAATGGTTTGAAGCTTGTGAGAAAAGCTTTCAGGAATTGAAAAGGCAGTTGACTACTACCCCAATATTGACCTTACTAGAAGGTACTCAAGGTTTCGTTATGTATTGTTATGCGTCCAGAGTTGGTTTGGGTTGTGTGCTATTGCAGAATAGTATAGTTATAGCTTATGACTCCAGACAACTATAAGTTTACTAGAAGAATTACACAACCCATGATCTAGAGTTGGCTGTCGTAGTGTTTTCTTTAAAGATCTGGCATCATTATCATTATGGTTTTCATGTAGATGTGTTCACCAATCACAAGGGTCTTCAGTATGTATTCAGTCAGAAAGAGCTTAATCTCAGACAGAGGAGATGGTTAGAGTTAATCAAAGATTATGACATAAGTATTCTATGTCAACCAGGTAAGGCTAATGTTGTTGTTGATGCCTTAAGTAGGTTGTCTATGGGTAGTACTGCCCATGTTGAGGAATAAAAGAAAGAACTAGTAAAAGATGTGTATAGACTTGCATGATTGGGAGTTCGTTTAATGGATTCCAATGAAGGAGGAGTAGTGGTGATGAATGGGGCAGAATCATCATTAGTGTCAGAAGTGAAAGGAAAGAAAGACCAAGATACTATTTTTCTTCAATTAAAGGCAAATGTTAAGAAGAAAATAGTAATGGCTTCTGAACAAGGGGGAGATGGTGTATTGAGGTATCAAGGTAGGTTGTGTGTACCAAGGATGGATGAGCTCCAAGAGAGGATCATGGAGAAAGCTCATAGCTCCAGATATTCTATCCATCCGGGTTCCACAAAGATGTATCATGATTTGAGAGAGGTCTATTAATGGAGTAATATGAAGAAGGGCATTGCAGAGTTGGTTGATGAGTGTCCGAATTGTCAACAAGTTAAAGTAGAGCACCAAAGGCCCGGTGGTATGGCTCAAAATATAGAACTTCCGGAATGGAAGTGGGAGATGATCAATACGAATTTGATCACAAGTTTACCAAAGTCTCGCAGGCAGCATGATTCTATTTGGGTGATTGTTGATAGAATGACAAAATCAACCCAATTTTTACCGGTAAAGACTACCCATTCAGTAGATGATTAAGCTAAGTTGTATATTCAACAGGTAGTCAGAGGAGCACAATTTATTGCACAATTTTGGAACTCATTCCAAAAAGGCTTGGGTTCAAAGGTGAACTTGAGTACTGCTTTGGATCCTCAAATAGATGGTCAAGCAGCGCGAACTATTCAGACTTTAGAAGATATGTTGAAGGCTTGTGTGATTGATTTTTCAAGGGTTATTGGGATGATCACCTACCTCTCATTGAGTTTGCTTACAATAATAGTTACCATTCTAGCATCCAAATGGCTCCTTATGAA
Organism: Solanum microdontum; assembly: GCA_036250385.1. Classification (NCBI taxonomy): domain Eukaryota; kingdom Viridiplantae; phylum Streptophyta; class Magnoliopsida; order Solanales; family Solanaceae; genus Solanum; species Solanum microdontum. Next base: position 29,853 of record JAJONQ010015740.1, read on the forward strand.
GCTCTTTATGGGAGAAGATGCATATCTCCTATTGGATGGTTTGAGGTTGGTGAAGCTAGGTTGATAAGACAAGACTTAGTTCATCAAGCTATGGAGAAGGTAAAAGTTATTTAAGAGAGGTTGAAAATAGTGCAGAGTCGTCAGAAGGGTGTTATAAGATTTGGTAAGAAGGGGAAACATAGTCCCCGATATAGTGGTACTTACAAAATATCCAAGAGGATTGACAATGTAGCTTATGAGTTTGAGCTACCCCAAGAATTAACAGCGGTTCATCCGGTATTTCATGTCTCCATGTTGAAAAAGTGCATGAGAGATCCTTCACTTATCATACCTACTGAAGATATTTGTATCAAGGATAGCTTATCATATGGGGAGATTCCTGTTCAAATTTTCGATCCCAAGGTTCGCAAGTTGAGAACTAAAGAAATAGCATCAATCAATGTTCTATGGAGAGATCAGTTTGTTGAGGAAGTTACTGGGGAACTGAGGAGGATATGAAGAAGATATACCCATATCTCTTCGAATCAGGAGAAGTTCCAAATTAAGGTACTAATCCTTTCCTTAGCTTTTATTTTAAGTTTCCATGTTCCATTTACATTTTGCTTGTTGGGTGTTTGAGCTAGATGTTAGATGTTACACACTTAGCCTACTAAGAGTAATCTCATTGGAGGAAGAATGTTCCCAAGGGGGTGATATTGTAACACCTTGCTAGTTGAAAGAACTAGTATTTGAAAGAAATATTTTTTTTTGGAAATAATAAAAATTGGAAAGTTTGACAAGTTAAACTAAGTAGAAGTTTTGAGTAGGCTTTAAATGACCATAACTACTAGCTAAATTTGAGTTAGGTGTTCTACAAGATACCTTAGGAAATATCTTTGAATTATCTTTCCAACGCCACTGAGTTTGCTCAATTTCGAGTTCGTCTGAAGGAGATATGCCCATTTGAAGTCTCGCTGTCTAGATAAGGAAAGTCAAAACAAGATTTTAGAGGGTTATTTTGGTCTTTTCATTACATTTTTAGTAAATTATTTGGGGTCTAAACTGAGTCCTTTCAGTTTACGCAATTGAGAATTTTGCTAGGTCTTTGAGAGAAGAGAAAAGAGGAGAAAAGGAGAAGAAAAGTTCAAGACTCGTCATGTTCTTGTGATTTTGCTTGTGGATTTTGCCAACGATTCAATCCTACGAGGTATGTCAGACTTTCATAGCGTTGGATTCGTTCACCCACACATCAAATATGTTTATTTTAGTGTTAATTTGTCCTAAAAATGTTGAAAGTTTGATGTTCTTGATATGTGTTCGTGAATTTGCTTCCGTTCTTGAATTTGGCTGAGAATGAGTAGTTTTTGAGATTACTGTGTCGAATAATAGAATTGTTTTAAGTTAGATTCTTGTGTACATTAACTAGGTATCTGAATCTAAAGAGAATTTGGGAAAAAGAATCGAATTTAGGCGAATTGGGATTGGAAAACGAAGAAGGGAATAGTCGGGCAAATATGGGTACCATGTGCGCGACTTCCTCAGGATTGGGGAATTCTTCTCCGCATCGTGGATCGGTCACAGACCTTTCTGCCTAAAAATTTATTTTGCGACAAAATATTCAAAGGCATCTCCGCGTCATGGACTTGCTTCCAGACAGTGATTTCTTGATTGTTTCTCATGGTTAACTATCTAAAAACACTCCTAAACATCACGAGATCTTTCCTACCACAAATCACAATCCTTGAATCCATAAATTCAAATTCAAGGAAAGTTAAGAGGCAAGTCTAGACAGTTGTTAGGGTCCTTTCAAAAAATCTCTTGCAAAGGCTTTAAACTTGATTTAAGACTTGAGTTTTGAGTTCAGTAAGACTAACAAATGAAGTTCATTTCCTCAAAAAGAGTATTTGGGAACTAAGTATTCCCAAAGAGTAAATGTTTTCACATTTAAACAAGAGAGGAAACACCGATTTCTAAGAGAGCCTTTGAGCTAGTTTTTTGAGTAATTATCTCAAACCACAGAAAGAGTTCTCTTTTAAACACATGGGCTGAGTATTTTGGGTATAGTATTGAGCACCGATATGGGAAAGAGTTCATAATAACTCAATGTCTCCATAAACCATGTAGCCAACGTGGGTTGAAAGGGTCATACTTTTTAGATGATTCCTTAATACCTTTTGGCATAGACTAGTGGATCCACTTAGTTGAGGCGATCTATATCCTGACAAGTTATAGGACAGTTCTGGCAGCGTGGGCGAGATGTTGTATCATAACATAGCTCATAGTGATGGTTGTCAGTTAAAGAAACTCCTACAGAATTATAATACTTTATTATATAAAAAACTGAGTTGTTATTGTATTTCTTCAATACATTGAGTTGCTACTTACTGTTTAAATGCTTTATATAAATTGCATCTTTATTGTTGTTTATTTTCGCATTGAGTTGAGTATCGATGAGTTGAGTAACGATGAGGTAAGTGTTTCTTTCAAAATTCAGTTCAAGCTTATGTCATGGTTAGTTTCCCCCCCGCATGCTCGTCCATTCAATTTACTGATGCCAGTTGGCCTGCATCATTTTATGATGCAGATACAGGTAACCAGGATCAGAATCCAGCGCCTCATTGATCCATTCGAGCACTTAGAATCAGTTGGTGAGCCTCTTTGCTTTCCGGAGGATTCCTTTCGTTATGTTTTGTTTTTTTTCTTTTGGCTATTTCAGTTGTTAGGATGATCGGGGGTCTTGTCCCGACATCCCTCTTAGTATCTAGAGGATTCATAGACAATTAGATATGAGTTCTTTAGTCTTGATATTTCTGTTGTTTGATTTTAAAGACTTGAGTTGCCATTTTGGCTAAGTTGAATGTTATTTTCTAAACATTCTCAGTTTATCTATTTAGACAATTTATTTAATATTGTATTTAAGTATATTTTATGTTGTGTAAGTCTTCCGGTGAGAGTCTAGCCAGACCAAGGGTTCGCTTGGGGCCAACAATGGCTCTCGAGTGCCAGACCCACCCAGGGTGTAGGCGCGTGACAAATCCCATCCCTATCAATGTTCTCCATACCTTCTCTCTTATTAAGGCCTTAGTAACAGGATCTGCAATATTATCAGACAATTTGACCTAGTCAACATAAATGGTACCACTTATCAAATACAATAATACATTACTGTGTTTCCTTCTTATAGTTCTGGATTTCCCGTTGTACTAATGGTTTTGAACTCTACCAATTGTAGTAGTGCTATCACACTGAATTAAATTAGGTGGAATTGGTTTTTAAAAATAAGGTATTTCAAATAATAAATCTCTTAACCAATTCAATTCCTCACTAGATGAAGCTAAAACAATTAGTTTAGCCTCCATAGTTGAGTTAAAAATTATAGTTTGCTTTGTTGATCTCCAACAAATAGCATCACAACCCAAAGTAATAATATAACCAGTGGTAGAACATGAATCACCTGATAAGGTGTTCCAATCTACAACAGAAAATCTTCAAGTACATTAGGATATTTTTTATAGAACAAACCACATTTTTTTGTTCCAACTAAAAATATCACAACTCTTGTTATAGGATGTCAATTATCATTACCTCGCTTGTTTGTAAACCTGCTTAGTACTCTATTGCATATGCAATATCAAGCCTAGTGCAATCAGTAACATATCTCAAACTTCCAATTAAGCTAGCATATTTCTTTTAATCTATTACATCATTTTCACTTTCAACAGAAAATAAGTGAACACTTGAATCAAAAGGAGTTGCATCATGCTCGTAATCACGAAAGTTATAATTTTTCAAAATTTTCACAACATAATGTGATTGCCAAGGAAAATTTTATCACATGTTCTTGTTATTTTTTATTCCAAGAATTAACTATGCCTCACCAAGATCTTTCATATCAAAATGGCTTCTAAGAATATTTTTAGATTCATCAATAACATTCATGTTAGAGCCAAAGATCAATAAATCATCAACAAACTGGTAAATAATGTGAATTATTCCAAGATTTATGATATATGCACTTAACACAAACATTTGTTTTAAAACCATTTCCAATCATGCAGGAATCAAATTTTTAATGTCATTGCTTAGGTGCATGTTTCAAGCCATATAAAGAGTTAGTAAGTTTACACACTTTGCTTTCTTGGTCTGCTTCAACAAAATACTCGGGTTGTTCCATATAAATTTCCTCATTTAAGTCTCCATTTTAAAAATAAAAAGTTTTTACATCTATTTGATGAATTTGTAAATAAAAATTGCAGCTATAGCAATTAAAAGTCTTATGAATGTAATTTTGTTATCGGAGAAAAATTATCAATAAATTCTAGGCCTTCTAATTGTTCAAAACCTTTTGCAACTAGTCTAGCGTTATATTTATCAATAGATCCATCCAGTTTCAACTTTTTCCGTAAGACCCATTTCGAACCAATAGTTTTCCAACCCGGTGGTAAATCATCTAACTTCCAAGTCTTATTACAAATTAGTGATTCAATTTCATCATATACAACCGCTATCCAAAAAATAGAATCATGTGAAGAAAAGATTCTATCAAAGCGAGAGGGTCATCTCCAACATTAAACACATAAAAATCATGACCAAAATCTTTTTCTACATTAGCTCTTTCACTTCTTCTAAACTCAAAATCATCAATTTCTTTATTTTTAAAACTAGAAGTAGAAGAACTAGGTAGTGAAAAACTATTTCGTTCAATCCTTTGACCCTACTATTTTTAGAATCAAAAGGAAATTTATTTTCATGAAAAATACCATCACTTGATTTAGTTATAACATTATTTTCAAGATTAAGAAATATATAGGTTGTACTATTTGAAGCATTACCCAAGAAAAGCACAAGTGGTAACTTTCAGCCTACTTTGTAATCTTGGGATCCACTCACAAAGGCTAGACAACCCCAAACTCTTAGATATAACAAACATGACTTGTAACCTTTCCCTAATTGAGAAAGTGTCAATTTAGATATTTTATGAAGCACACGATTTAACACATAACAGAAAGCCAAAATAGCTTCACCCCATAATTTAAAGGTGCATGTGACTCAATAAGCATGACATTAGTCAATTTAACCAAAGTTCATTTTATCCTTTTTGCTACTCCATTAGATGAAGGAGAATATGGAGATGTAGTTTCATGAATTTTTCTGAATGATCTAACAAAAGAATTAAACTCAGTTGAATCATATTCTCGACGTCTATCACTTCTAATTCTTTTTATTTTTCTACCAAATTGATTTTCAACCTCATGGAGATATGTTTTAAAACTTTCAAAAGCATCACTTTTTTTTTCATCAAGTAAACATATGTAAAATTAGAAAAATCATCAATGAAACTGATAAAGTATCTATTACCTCCACGAGTTAAAATTCCCCCAAGTTCACAAATATCCGTATTAACTAATTCTAACAAATCAATTTTTCTTTCAACTTCAAAATGAGACCTTTTAGTGATTTTGGCTTTACTACAAGTCTCACACTTTTAAAAATTCATTTTAAACTTTGAGATTCATTTATCTTTTCTTTTATATGTATGTATATAGGTCTAGTTTTTTTAACCATTTGATTTAATCCTAAACTACTCATGATTTCAACATAACGATCATTAATATGACACAAACGAGCATGTCAAAAATAAGTATAAGAAAGGATATAAACGAGATAGAAACTTTATTCATTTCAACATTCAATTCAAACATTCCATCACAAGCATACCCCTTTCCCACAAAATACATTTTTTCACAATTACATATTGATCATATTCAATAATTTGTTTAAAGCCTGCTTAATAAGAAGAAAACTAGACATCAAATTGTTTCTCATGAAAGGAGTATAAAGTACATCTTTCAAAGTTAACACTCTTTCAGAGGTAAAACACGATTCGATATCTCCTGTTGCAAGCACTGGAGTAGTGTGAGAGTCGCCAAGCATGATGGTTTTGGGCTCCTCAAAATGAATATTTTTTAAACCAATCTTTGCCACAACAGACATGACGATTTGCAAAAGAACCAGCCCACCATCCATCAACACTCTCAACCATGTTTATGTCTATAACAACAACCATAGAAAGTTCTTCGGTAACATTTTCCTGAGGTGTATGACCACGTTTTCGAAATATGCAAAATCCAGCAATATGCCCACTCTTGCCACATACAAAGCATAGTCCCTTATCTTGAACTTGTTGAATTTGTACTTGGTTAGTTTAACCATTTTTTTTCTTTGGAGGTCTACCATTAGTTTTCTTGAATTTTTTCTTTTTAGGCTTCATAGAAGTATTTATGTGAGAGTAGCATGATTTTAAGTAATTAAATTTACCTTCGTTGTGATGGTTCTCTCTGATTGTAAAAAAAGTTGGCCTCTTGCCTCCTCTTCCATACGGATTTTCATTTTCAACGTTTCAAGAGTGGTTTCCTTTGGTTTGTGGTGCATAGTTTTTTTAAATTCCTTCCAAGAAGGTGGAAGTTTATCTACTATGCCACAAACAATAAAATTATCTCCAATTTTGACCTCCTTAGACCCGAGCTCTCCAAAAATAATTATAAAGTATTGAGCTTGTCTACCACTGATTTGTTTTCCACATTTGCAAACGAAAAATTCTACTAGACGCATATTTTTTCACTCCAACCTTTTCGGTATCATACTTACTCTGCTATACTTTCAAAATATTCTTTGCACTAGAGAAAGTTCTATCATAATAATCATAAAAACTATCAGATAGACAATTAAGAATATAATACCGACACTTACAGGAATCATCATCATACTTTTCCACTTACTCTAGATGAGAAATGGTTTCATCATAATTTATAGAGGTGATGTCAACTTTATTATGATTCTTCTTAGTGAACACATAAGAGACATTGAGAAGATGTAGGAGATAAACAGATATTGACATAGAAAGATAAGAGAAAGATAACAAGGTTAAATTGCTTGCTTTATTAAAATAATGACTGCAATATAAATACATGAATTCATAACTTAATAAGCTAAACAAAAGGAATAAAATAAGCTAATGTTATCTCCAATAACTAAAGCCTAAAATATAGCAACCGACTAAAAAGATTTTTTCCAAAACTGCAACTTTATTTATCTAAATCTAATCCTACTTTTAAGTTGTATATTTATACAACAAAAAGGGGAATAATCTTCAGATTTTGAGGCACCACTTTCAACAGAACACTAAAGTAGAATAGTATTGTACCCTTCCATCTCTTGAAATGATTACCATTTAACTGGAATGGCTTATTAAGATCTCTCATCCTGACATCCGCGGATTTTTCAGTTGTATCCATTATGAATCTCCTTAAAATTATTAGTTTACAAGATTACAAATTACAATTGAAAATAAAATGAAGAAATAATAATATCTTTTGGATGAGGTGTCGATATCTCGCTCTCTTTAAGTAGATTCAAGTCCACTGCATCAAATATTTTCACCGGACTGGCGGTAGTCCTTCTTGACTTGTCCCCTCTAGGATACAATCGCCTAATCAAAAAGTGTAACTCAACAAACTCTAGACAACAGTTGTGATTAACGTTCCAAAGATACTTCAACCAATTCTAAGTGTCAACGATCGTTAGTTAGTATATAACCTAACCAACTGAGTTGGGGTCGATCCCATAGAGAGTAGCTTTCTTTGAATTAAAATACAAAAGTATGACAATGACCTTTGCAGCTGAGCAACACAACACTTATGAGTTTTACAGTCAAATTTAAAGATGTTGTTACTAACCCACTTCAAATTATCAACAAGAAACAATCAGATAACTAGAAAACACTTGGGGATTGACTAACCAATTGTCGAACTAAACATAATGGGTGAATCTCATTACCGATAATGTTAATTCATCGCGGGTAAAGTGGACTATAAGTAAGGCAACTTTCTCTCGAACAATTACCTCATTTCTCTTGAGTTCTCTTGAACCTCAAAACTATCTAAGAAATGACCAGCCCACGCTCTCATCAAATCCAGTCTCTCAAGCTGGATACAAAGGCTAGCTTTTGGGTTTCACTTTCTCAAGCTGAAATCGTCAAGACCCACTACTAAGGATGCCAAATTACTACGTTGGTTCTATACTACTCTCTCGAGCAAGCACAAAGCTTTGAAATATATCACACTAAATATGCAATAACGACGTTAAACCACCATAACAATTTAGACCCGCTTCAGATTAACACCAAAAATCACATATCGATAACACCCATTTAGTAAAATTCAACAATTAGTCACATTGTCAAACCCCAAAGGTTAGGGTTTTAGCCAACCATAGTGAAAAGATGAAATTCAATACCTGCCACATTGTCCATAGCTGGGTAAACGAAATTTGAAAGTTAAAATTAACTAAAATCTTCTCTATTACAAAAATCAATTGGGAAACCTTGCTAAAATCACTCTAAATCCACAAGGGTAGTGTTTTTCCTCTCAATCTTTTGTTCCTTATGTTTGTGAATACTTTCTCTCTCTTGCAAAAATCAATTTATACAAGTCTGATGTGAGGCTTTTTGGGAGTAATCCGCGAGGAAAGTCGTGTTTTGCTGACCATTCGATAACTCACCGATCGTCCTTCGTCTCAACATCATTTTGCTTATCTTCTTAGGCCAGGCTCTATAACTTTAGGCGAGCCAGATCGAGATTGCCGTTTCATTCTGCGATTCACCTTTTCGCCTTTTAACTCGCCCATCAGCTCTTATCTGGGTTTCCATCAGGACTTTTGGTGATGAGATCGTCCTTTACTGATGTATTCAGCGACTCGCCAAATGGAACTGCTTCTCGTCGAAATTACCCCCAGTACAGTCTCAGGGTTCTGTAACTTTAGGCGATAGAAGAGCAACTAGGCGATTTGCTGAGTGAACTCGGCGATCTCCAGGCTCACTTTTCTTCATTCTTTCAGCTTGCTTCTTTCCTCTTTGCCAAATATTGTCCTTGTTTTGTCCCTCAATGCATATACCTGGAAATCAAGGATTTTACATCATTTATTAACACAAACTAAACAGTTGAGGACACAACATCATTTTGAATTAAGCCCTAAATTAGTCCAATTCTCGGACTCATAAACACCCCCAACTTAAATGTTTTCTTGTCCTCAAGTAAAATTCAAGTTCAGCAGTTGAAAGAGGATGTTTCAAACAGTGTTGCACAAAACTCAATCATGAATGCACACAACAAAACTCAATTTACTTATGCAAGGATAAATTGTGCACTCAGAGATTCAAGTTGTGACTCACCATTATCAATGATTCTCAAGTTCACAACACTTGCTTCAAATCCAAGTTCAAGCTCAACAAAGGTACTCAAATGCCCTCACACAAAGAATAATTCCACATTCACACACAATTGTTGAACAAATTATAGCTCCGAAATCAGAAACAACTCTCACTCACAAAGATGAACACATGCATGACTTCACCCGTATGTTTGCCTTTATTTTCCAATCAACACTTGTTTCAGCTCACTCAAGATCAAAAAGGTCTTTTCAAGGCTTGTAACATGTCTGAGTGTAAAGGTATGGTTATTTAGGCTCAGTGGTTATTATCCTCAAGAAATGTGGTATCAACAATATTTACTTTCCTTTTATTTATCATTCTCATTCATGCTCAAAATTCACCCCTTTATTCACTTTCCATGGAATACCGGACACCCCATATATTTTGCAACTTTCACGACTTTATTCCACAACTTTTTTCATTCTTTTTATTTTTTATTATTCTTTTCTTTTTCTCTTTTTTTTTGTATGGAGGGGTTCTATCTTTCTCAAAACCATGGGTCAAGGGGGACTTCTTTGCACTACTTGATTTACCTTCCTTTCACTACACCCCCAACTTAGTCTCTTGGCCAAAGTGGCTATTCAAACAAACCACATTTCATGAGGATTATGGGTGAAGGGATAAAGAAAGGTCACAATTTCATCAAGTTTTTGCCAAGGAAAAAGGATAGGGCTCAAAGGGTGTTCAAGCAGAGTTCACACACTCACAAGGTAGGCCATAAAAGAGGTATAATGTCAAATTGTTTCATTCTTTAGAATTGTTGCATAAGATCATTTCAAGAGCTTGTATCACTTAGTCAACCAGACTAACGGGGCAAATTCTAGGTGTCATCACATATGGTTCACGGTAAGCTCCTCACATAAGGAATTGCAACCAATATAAAAAAAAACTCCACACTTTCGCTAGTGTGCAATGTTCATCACATGAGACTCAATTCGATAATCGGCTAGTCACAACGAGATGCAAAAAGTTCACATATTGTCTACGCAACTTCATTTGGCCTCATAGTAGCTGCACATTCATTTTTGTTCGATTAAGAGCACTATTCAAGTCATCGATATTGATCATGATCGACACTCAAATAAATAACTTTTTCTGAATGAGCAAGGGACTCACTGGCCAAACACACACCCCTACCAAAAGCATTCAACATTGTCCTCAATGTGATTACAGAATAAACACTACCAAAAATGACAAATAAAAATAAACTACTGATATGTAAACACACAAAGCAAAGTGACAAGGAATCTTCACTAGGTGCCTATTTGGCGAGAAGGTGTAACAGTCGCCGAACTACTCGGCGACTTGCCCAATGATCAGGATACCGCTGTTATATCCAGTGTGCACCATATTTAGGAAGGGAAAAAATGGAGGAGTTGAAAGAGATCGCCCAACCGGTCGGTGCTTCGTTTAATGGAGTTGCATTATCACTCAATGATCCATTGGGTTAGGCCATATGAGCTGGGGCCAAAGGGCGGAGAAAATTGGGTCGCCCAATCACTTCAGTGAGTCGCCGAGTGATGACAATTCCCTCCTAAAATTCTAGTGTCGCAGCTCCATTTTCAAAGCGTAGAAGGTGGACTAGGTTGGGTTTACCAAATCGATCCGAGATCCGCCAATGATATCGTCACCTCGCACCTGCAAAACTAGCGCATATTATTTGAAGTACTAACACTTGGGTTCTCAAGAATTTTCTAGATACATCACTTCAATCAGAGAAATCTCTTGGCATTCGGCAAAATACAACTTCAAGCATTGCCCATTCACTTTGATTGCATGTGCCTCTTTACCTTTGACTTCAATGGCACCATTTGTGAACACCCGTGTTACTCTGAATGGACCTGACCATTTGGATTTGAGCTTTCCATGAAAGAGCCTGAATCGAGAATTATATGGCAAAACCCAATCTCGTACTCTGAACTCCCTCTTAAGGATTATAGAATCATGTCATTTCTTCATCTTTTCCTTGTAAAGACCTGAACTTTCATAAACCATGAACCTAAATTCATCCAACTCATTTAGCTGATCTACTCTCTCTTTTGAAGTCTTTGTCCAGTCCAGATTTAGAGCGTCTCATGCCCACAATGCTTTGTGTTCCAATTTAACCGGTAAATAGCAAGATTTTTTGAAAACTAGCTGATACTACGACATACCAATTGGTGTTTAGTATGCAGTGCGATACGCCCATATAACATCATCAAGCTTTTGAGACCAATCAATCCTATTAATATTCATCATCTTGGCTAGGATACTGTTGATATCCCGATTCGACACTTCAACTTGGCCGCTCGTTTGGGGATGATACGGAGTCGCCACTTTGTGTTTCACTCCATATTTGCTCAATGCGGATGCAAAATACTTGTTGCAAAAATTGGATCCCCCATCACTAATAATAGCCCGAGGAGTACCAAATCTAGCAAAGATGTAGCATTTGAGGAATTGAACAACACTTTTCCCTTAATTGTTTGGAAGTGCAACAGCCTCTACCCATTTAGAAACATAATCTACGGCCACCAAAATATACTTATTACCAAACGAACTCATAAATGGGCCCATGAAATCTATTCCTCAAACATCAAATAGCTCAACTTGTAAAATGGGCGTAAGAGGCAACTCGTGTCTTTTGGACACCCCCACCTTGTTTCTGACATTGAGTGCACTTCTTAACAAACTCATGAGTATATTTGTAGAGGGACGGCCAAAAGAAGCCACTTTGAAGGACTTTAGCAGTTGTACGTACACCACCATGATGACTCCCAACCGGTGAAGCATGACAAGCATGGAGAATTTCGATGGCTTCTTCTTTTGGAACACATCTCCTAATGATATGGTCTGCACACTCTCTAAATAAATATGGTTCATCCCAAAAGTACTTCTTAACATCGAACAAGAACCTCTTTTATTGGTAGAAGTTTAGTTCGTCCGACATTAATCCACACATTATGTAATTGGCAAAATCAGCATACCAAGGAGGTTGTTTGAGAGTTACTGTGAATACCTATTCATTGGGAAATAATCATTTAATTCGATCTCCAGCTCGTCATTTTCCTTGCCTTCCAATCTTGATAAGTGGTCAGCCACTTGATTTTGACAAAATCTCTTATCTTTGACTTCAAAGTCGAATTCTTGCAATAGTAGCACCCACCTTATCAATCTTGGCTTGGCATCCTTCTTTGCCATCAGATAACGCAGTGCAGCATGATCAGTGTGAACAACCATTCAATACCTAGAAAGTATGCCTGGAACTTCTCAAACACATAAACTGCCGCAAGTAACTCTTGTTCTGTAACTGTATAGTTACGTTGAGCACTGTTTAGAGTTCTTCTTGCGTAGTAAATGAGGTGAAATAGTTTGTTGCGTTTTTGCCCCAATACAACACCTAATGCTATGCCACTTGCATCACACATTACTTCGAAGGATTATGACCAATCGAGACTAATGATAACCGGGGTGGAAATCATTTTTTCATAAAAGCACTTGAAAACCACCATGCAAGCATCATCAAAGTGGAATTTCACCTCCTTCTCCAAGAGTTTGCATAGAGGATGTGCAATCCTTGAGAAGTGTTTAATGAACCTCCGGTAAAAGTCGGCATGTCACAAGAAAGTACGAACACCCTTCACCAAAATTGGTGGTGGTAACTTCTCAATCACCTCAATCTTCGCTTTATCAACGTCCAGCCCCTTTTACGACACTTTCTGACCAAGAACTATACCTTCCTTCACCATGAAATGACATTTTTCCTAATTTAAGACAAAATTTGTTTCCACACATCTTTGGAGAACTTGTCCTAAGTGTGCTAAGCATGCTTCAAAAGTGTCACCCACAAACGAGAACTCATCCATGAATACCTCCATTGAATCCTACACTATGTCAGCAAAAATAGATAACATGCAACATTGAAATGATGTTGGAGCATTACATAACCCGAACGACATTCGTTTGAAAGCAAATATTCCATATGAGCAGGTGAAGGTGGTTTTCTCTTGGTCTTCCGGAGCAATGGAGATTTGGTTATAACCAGAATACCCATCCAAAAAGCAATACCATTCTCTCTCTGAGAGTTGATCAAGCATTAGATCCATGAAAGGCATGGGAAAGTGATCCTTTTCAGTCCAGAAGTTTAACTTTTGGTAATCCATGCATACTCTCCATCCAATCACCGGTCTCATAGATACAAGCTCCCCCTATTCATTTGGGACTATTGTGATGCCTCCTTTTTTCAGTACACATTGTACCGGACTTACCCATTTGCTATCCGCAATAGGGTGGATCACACCTGGATCTAACCACTTTATTATCTCCTTTTTCACCACTTCCTGCATCGATGGGTTCAATCTCCACTGATGTTCCACACTCGAGTTACAATCACTATCAAGCTGAATTTTGTGAGTGCAAATACTAGGAGGAATGCCCACTATGTCAGCAATAGTCCAACCTATAGCTTTGATATGCCTTCTCAACAGCTCAAGGAGAAATTTTACCTTCCATTCAAGCAAGTCAGCTGCAATGATCACCGGTAAGGTGTTATTTACCCCCAAGAAAGCATATCGGAGATGGGATGGAAGTACTTTCAACTCCAGATTTGGTGGTTGTTCTATTAATGGCTTTGCGGGAGGACTTTCTGGATTTTTTTTATCAATGTCCAACTTAATGGAGTCTTTGAATAGCCCTCCCCCCAAGCCTGAAAGAGTAGCTAGTACCTCTTTATAGCCTTGAATTTCGAATTCATCATAGTTCGCAAACAGGACTTCAAGTGGTTAACTCATACACATGAAATGGCTCACACTAGCCACCGCCTCATCAATAACATCAATAGTGGAGACCACGTGAATATCACTTGGGTATTTCATTGACTTAAAAACATTAAAGGTTACTTCATCTTCATTCTCCCAAAAGTTCAATTCTCCACTTTCAACATCCACTAACGCTCTCCCGGTTGCCAAGAATGGTCTTCCTAAAATGATGGGAATTTCAACATCTATTTCACAATCAAGAATGACAAAATCAGCCAGGAAAATAAATCAGTCAACCTTTACCAAGATGTCATATAGTATCCACACATGATGTTTAATTGATCAGTCAGCCATCAAGAGTCTCATTGTTGTGGCTTTCGGTTCACCCAACCCAAGTTGTTTATAGATCGCATATGGCATTAGGTTGATGCTTGCTCCCAAATCGCATAGGGCTTTAGAAAATTGGAGCATGCCGATGGTGCAAGGGATAGTGAATGCTCCGGGATCTTCTCTCTTTTTTATCAGATCCTTAGTTATAACTATGAGAAACTTCGATTGTCTCAAAATCCAAGCTCATTTTCTTTGTGACTAACTCCTTCATAAACTTAGCATAACCTGGCATTTCCAACAATGCTTCCACTAGAGGGATATTAATCGATAATGTCTTGAACACTGATAAAAACTTGTTGAACTTCCCATCCTCATTCTTCTTGCTGAGGTGTTGGGTAAATGGAAGAGATATTTTGGGTAAAGGTTGCATAACTTTTGGGATTGGATTGTGTTTCTCCACATCTTTTTGTGGCCCTTTGGCAATGCTTTGATGGATAGGTGTCTCTTCTTCCTCCATACCTTTGTCTTGTTCATGCATTTGAGCTTCTTCATTACCCATGACATCGTCTAATGCCACCTTTCCACTACGAGTAACCACAACTAGCCCTCTATCATCATCTTCCATTGTCATTTTTGGTTTCTATTGTGCTGAATGTAAACTTAACTGACCTTCAAGTATCTTGATTGCATTTACATGATAGTTCACTTTATTGTTTAATGATGAATAGTTAGTTTTCATCCATTTTAACAAATCATCTGAACATTCAACTTTATCAAGGATGCGTGACAACAAACCATTCACCTGGGGACTACTTGCACTCCCTTTCGATTTTGGGCTCTCACTCGAGTGAGTGTGGTCCTTTTCATGATCATCCTCCATTTTCCAATAGTCACTTTGCTCATCCCAATCTTGATAGTATCTTCTTTGCTCTTCCCCCTTGTGATAGTTCCAACCTTGAATCCTACCTCGCTGTAAATAGTGTGAGTGGAAACCCTCCTCGTATTTCTTGGAGTTCCAACCTTGATTCTCCCCCGACTCTGAATAACCTGAGAAAGAACCCTCCTTAACTCTAAACACTCCACTTGCCCCCTTGGATTTCCCACATTCTCAATCATATGCTCTTATAATAGCTCCATTTGGGTCAACATCTTCTTGATGTTTTATCCCTTTCTCTTTCCTTATCAAGTTGTTCTTGTGTCATTCTAAAATAAAAAGGAGAGACTTGATCCTCTTTAGTGTACCAAGCTTGATTTATTTTCGTCACGTCATCAAGAGGAAATGAAGCCACCTTAAATGATTGCAACATTATTCCTCCTCGTACCAATTGATCAGCCACTCCTTTATTAATAGAATCAAGAGTCCGGTAAAATATTGGAGTAGCAAATCATTTGGTAGCCCGTGAGTAGGACATTTAACTAAGAGTTTCTTAAACCTCACTCACGTTTCATGGATGGGTTCACCCTCCCATCGCTTGAAACTTTCAATGTCATCTCTAAGATTCATCATCCTTGATGGGGGAAATAATCTCGTATTGAATGCTATAATAAGCTTCTTCCATGATGTGATGGAATTGTTTGGCAACTCGGCCAACCACCTGTTAGCTTCCCCCTGTCAAAGATAGTGGGAATAACCTAAGCTGGACTCACTCTTCTGACACATTCTTGAATGTAAACGGGCTGCACACCTCTATAAAATTTCTTACATGCTTATGCGGGTCTTCGCGTTCTAGCCCTCCATAGAGTCCCCTCATTTGGAGGAGATGGAAAGTCATGCTAGTGACCTCAAATATTGCATTCCTATCAATTTGTTGTAGGCAAATTGCATCCATTTCACCAGGTTGAGATGGGTTGTAAAGACTATTGATATTATCGATACCGTCCCGATGACCTGCTGGGAAACCATTCACCTCTTTCTCACTCATTTTTACTTCTATTTAGTCCAACCAACACTACACAATGCAGTCTAAGCCGGTTCAACTACAACCAACAAATTCACAAATCACATCTTCAATAAAAAAACTCCAAGTAACACTACTTCCCGGCAGCGGCGTCATTTTGATTAACGTTTCAAAGACACTTAATCTAATTCTAAGTGTCAATGATAGATAGTATATAACCCAACCAATAGAGTTTCGGTCGATCCCACAAAGAGTAGCTTTCTTTGAATTTAATTACGAAAGTATGACAATGACCTTTGTAGTTGAGAAACACAAAACTTACGAGTTTCACAGTCAAATTTCAAGATATTGTTACCAACGCACTCAAATTATCAACAAGAAACGATCAGATAACTAGAAAACACTTGGGGGGTTGACTAACCAATTGTTGAACTCAACTTAATGGGTGTATCTCATAATTGATAATGCTAATTCGTCACAGGTAAAGTGGACTATAAGTAAGAAAACTTTCTCTGGAATAATTACCTTATTTCTGTTGAGTTCTCTGAAACCTCAACACTATCTAAGAAATGACCAACCCACGCTCTCATCAAATCCATTCTCTCAAGCTGGATACAAAGACTAACTCTTGGGTTTCACTTTCTCAAGCTGAAACCGTTAAGACCCACTACTAAGAATGCCAAATTATTACGTTGGTTCTGTACTCCTCTCTCGAGCAAGCACAAAACTCTGAAATCTATCACACTAAATATGCAATACGGACATTAAACCACCATAATAATTTAGACCCACTTCAGATTAACACCAAAAATCACTAATCGATAACACCCATTTAGTAAAATTCAACAATTAGTCACATTGTCAAACCCCCAAGGTTAGGGTTTTAGCCAATCGTAGTGAAAATATGAAATTCAATACCTTCCACATTTTCCATAGCTAGGTAAACGAAATTTGAAAGTTAAAATTAAATAAAATCTTCTCTATTACAAGAATCAAATGGGAAACCTTGCTAAAATCACTTGAAATCGACAAGGGTAGTGTTTTTGCTCTCAATCTTTTGTTCCTTACATTTCTGAATACTTTCTCTCTCTTGCAAAAATCAATTTATACAAGTCTCAGGTTTCTGTAATTTCAGGCGATAGAGGAGCAACTAGGCTATTTGCCAAGTGAACTCGGCGATCTCCGGGCTCACTTTTCTTCATTCTTTCAGCTTGCTTCTTTGCTCTTTGATCCTTGCTTTGTTCCTCAATCCATATACCTTGAAAGCAAGGGTTTTACATCATTTATTAGCACAAACTAAGCATTTCAGGACACTAAATTATTTTAAATTAAGCCCTAAAGAAGTCCAATTGTCGGAGTCATCAGGTTGAGTCCAAAGCTTCACAAAAAGAACACCCCCTTCAACCAATAAGAACTCTCTTTTTTGACTAACTTTTATGCACTCTATATTTTCTTGTGTGTGTAGCCAAATGAAATGAAGAACACCACTATTTATAGTTGAAGATGTCATCCTACCAATGAATATGAAGATAATGGGGTAGTGAATAGTGATGATAAATGTCCTAGAGGTTACATAGGTATAATGGAGGACTAAAACATGAAGTAAAGTGAGGGCATCCAATGCCACTAACGTGCAAATGAAGAGCTGCACAGTGGCACAATAATGTGCACCAAATGAAATGTTAGAAAGGGCAGAAAGCTGTGATTAAGCCTCAATACATTGATTCCAAAAGATAATGTAAAAGAGGCTAATGCCCTTCGAATGGTAATATGCACCCTAACAATATATTTTTATAATTTTAAAATGCTCCCAAAACCCAGAAATTGTCTATCACCATTATGGTTTTTAGTTGTTTGCACCCTCCAATTTTATGGGGGGAGGGGGAGTTCGGGTTATGATTGTTGTTTGTTCCTATTTGGCTTATGGTGGTTCGATTAGGTTATTCTTTGATTATATTCTATTCTGTTATTGATGTGATAGCTAATGGGCTATGAGTTTGTTTTGTGGAAGTTAGTCCTCCAACCTTGGGTAGTTGACTCTTGTTTCTTAGTTTTCTTTTGAGAAGTTTGTTGCCTTGCATTGTACATATGTTCTTGATTCGGTTCCTTGTTTTTTGTATCCTAATATTTTTCCTTATTATTGATTTTCTATAATATTATAACTTGTTTAGTTAATTATGTTATGCTTTCCTTATTACTTATTGTACATACTTGCTTTATATTTGGAGTTCAACCAGCCGATTCCTAGTGAATAATGTTTTTGGTACTCATACTACACTGATGCTATCTACAGATCATAGTCTGAGTTCTCACCATTGATTTGGACTCGTGTGGAGCATCTTAGAGTTTGGAGACTAGGGTGAGATCATGGCATTTAGAGTTACCAGTTTTCATCTATTTTGGCTAGTATTAGTCTATATATTGTATTCAGAGAAATCATGTGCTTATTTTGTATATGTAAAAAGCCTTCTACTCTTATTTTGATTAGATGCTCAACCACTGACTGATTTCTTGTCTTGGGGGATTGTTTCTTGTATTACATTTGTATTTATTACCATTTCTTTCCTTTTTATAAGGTTTATGCTTCTTGTTGTTAACTTCCTCTTGATATCCCATTGTCCATGGCTCTGGACTAAGGGCTACTTATTATAATACCTCAAACTTGGGAAGGGCCATGATAATAATTTTCAGGAGATTTTTGATGCCATCCGATGGAGGCCAGCCATGACACATGGACTAAGCCACGGACTGTGAGCTTGTTCCATGGATTGGCCACCCAACAAGGTCCAGAGGACCTCCAACCATGACCAGAACCAACGAATAGTCGTTGGATCCATTATCCGTGGTTGAGGGTCCATGGATCATGACCCCCAAATCTAGCTTCAGATGTTAAACGATAGACTGACAGGATAGGCTATCGATTAGACCTCGATTCGTAGGTTGAGGTCCGTAGGTCGTGGGTCGATAAATATTTTTAGGGGAAGTTGGGTCTTTTCCCAGTTAGTATAGCCTTATACTATGTCGTTTTTCCCTTTACTATTACCCCCATATGAGTAATTTAACCCCCAAATTTCCCCAATTGAATTCATTCTCTCGAATTTCTAAAAGAAGAACAAGTCTCTTCTCTGAAATATTTCTCTCTCTAGATAGCTTGAAGAAGAAGGACTCAAACCTAGGGTTTCATGTAAAGTCTCCATCCCCCTATTGAAGATAAGCAATTGGCTTTGAGGTATGATAGTGTTCATCCATGTATTCCTTCCATTCATGGAGTTCCCAAATTCTCCTATTTTCAAAGTTAGAATTCCCCAATTGAGTTAGGGTTTTCTTCAACTTCCATGGGTTCTCTTGATTATATATTTAAATGATTGAATTATGATTTCTATTGCATAAATTGATGAAATACTATGATTTTATGGTGATTTCCCCATGAACCCATGTAAATCCCATGTTCCCCAATTATGATGATGTGGTGTGGGTTTTGAATTATGAAAGAGGCGATTATGAGATTATTCATTTCTAATGAAATATATGAAAATGTTTTTAAGATGCTTTGAGAGTGAAGTATCAATGATGATGTAGTTGTTGTGTTATTGAAAGGATTTTCTCATATACACATGAAAGAATGATTGTAAAACGTTTTTCTCACATAGTAAGGATTCTAAGGTTGAGAAGTCTTCTC
Source organism: Solanum microdontum (assembly GCA_036250385.1). NCBI lineage: Eukaryota > Viridiplantae > Streptophyta > Magnoliopsida > Solanales > Solanaceae > Solanum > Solanum microdontum. The sequence goes on from JAJONQ010015740.1 coordinate 49,743, forward strand.
ACCTAATTGAAGCAAAGATAAAGAGTTATTCTAATGAAACCTAGCTTGGATTGGTTATTTAATAATACCTTTCCATGGATTACTTAAGATTTAGCTTTGATTGACAAGATGACGTGCCCTTCCATGGCTAATAAGAATAAGTAAGAAATGAGTATTCCATGTGATTTATGCTTGGTACCACGAGGATATTGAGATTGAAGCTCACCCGTTAGTAGAGGCCGGGTTTCTAGAAGCAATATCCTTATTCCCTAGCTATGTGCTCCCATAGAATGATTGTATAGATAGACATTAGCAAGTGGATCCACTTAAGCTAGAAGTTCACGGTCCTTATGTTAGCAAGTAGGACAACCTTTTTCAGTGTTAGAGACACCGTGGGATCATGTTATAGCTCACATGGTCTCTATATCGGTTAAGGCTACTTCCCACAATAATAATGAACTAAGGTTACTTCAAGAAGTATCTCATATGTGTTCAAAGGTTCTAAAGATGTTAGCTTGCATTGACCATGTTTTATGACTTATGTTTTCTCACCCTTCTCATATCATGTTTTAGCTTTGTCAATTGCATGTCATGAAATGTACTATTTGAGCATGATTTAAATATTTTTTGCATGGCTATCATACTTGGTACATTATTTTGTACTAATGCATACTCTTGCCTACATTTCCTTAAATGTAGGGTTCGACAGTCAAGGTCCTCAGTTTCGTGGCTAGCGGTTGATTGCGACATTTCGGAGCTTTGGTGAGTACTCATACTTCGAAGATGGGTTCTCATTCTTTTGATTTTCTGTCTTACTTTCACTTTTGGACATGATATATGGGCTAGGCCCAATTTCATTCTATTGTACTAGATGGCTATTCAGACAAGTGTTTTAGACTTCCGCTTTACTTTTATAAATAATTAGACTTCAAATGCTGCCTTTACCTCTTTTGTTCTATTTTCTTGTTATGAATGCTAAGTGGCTTGTTTGGGGTCACTCAAGGTCTTATATGGCATGTTACATCTAGGGTGTACCCCTCGGTTGTGACAAACTTTGTATTAAAACACAAGGTTTAGAATGGTCTTAGGATGTCTCATAAGCCACACCGAGAAGATTCTTGTTCATTAGTGTGAAGCGCACCACATTTATGAATGAGAGGCTATAAGATGTTTAGTAAACTCCACTTCTTTCATTATTCTAAAGTCATGCAATAGATTTGCGATCTATAAGGTCTCTCTTCTAATGCTTTCCTGATGCTCTACAGAATATGGCTACTTGAAGAGCTTATGCTAAAAGGAATGTGAGGGAGAATGCGGAACAAGAATCTCCCCCTCCAGCTCCGGTTGATCCTTTGGCCGAGCAATTGACTAATGCAAAGTTTAGGGCTGCCTTTCAAGTATTAGCTGAAGCCATGGCAGGCCAAGACAATAGGAAGGTTGTGGTTCCAGTGAACCCAAATATGGGTACGATGGCATCTAGAGTGAGGGACTTCACCAGAATGAATCCTCCAGAGTTTTATGGTTCCAAGATTGAGGAAGATCCTTAGGATTTCATTGATGAGGTTTATAAGGTGTTAAGGATCATGGGAGTGACGCCCGTGGAAAAGGCGGAGTTGGCCTCTTATCAACTTAAGGGTGTTGCTCAAATTTGGTTAAACCAATGGAATGAAGTAAGACCGGAAGTTGTGAGTCCTCTTAATTGGGAAAAGTTCAAAGTTGCCTTCATTGGTAGGTTCTTTCCCCTTGAGATGAGGGAGGCAAACATGCTTGAATTCATCAATCTTCGACAAGGAAGTATGAGTGTGAAGGAGTATGTTTTGAAGTTCACACAATTGTGTAAATATTCCCCTACAATGGTTGTCGATCCTACGGAAATGATGAGTAAGTTCATTTTGGGTGTGTCTGAAATGGTGGTTAAAGAATGTCGTACCACCATGCTCATTAATGACATGGACATCTCTCATCTCATGGTTCATGCTCAACAGATCAAAGAGGATAAACTTAAGGAAATGTCTAGGGAGACAAACAGGGTTAATACAAGTGATGGTAACTTCTCTTATGCAAGGTCCGATGGACATAGTCGTTTTAAGTTCTGGAAAATGTTATTCGGTCAAAGTTCCTCCAATGCTCCTCCTAACTACAACAAAGATAGGATGTCTAACCCTAAGCCTCAATGAGGGAATGATAGTTGATCTTCATTGCCTATGTCTACTTGTGCTAGGTATGGAAAGAAGTATGAGGGTAAGTGCCTAACCGACACAGATAGTTTCTTCAGTTGTTGTAAAAGTTGTCATAAGATGATGGATTGCCCAATGCTTACGGTTAAAGGAAGAGAGGGCAAGGAAGCTCCTCGTAATGGTTCGGGTTGTACTGCTCTCAAGCAAAACTGATTCTCTGCACTCCAGACTCGTGGTGAACAAGAGGGTTCTCCCGATGTAGTTACTAGTATGTTGAAAGGCTTCCAACTTTATGTTTATGCTTTACTTGATCTCTGTGATAATTTGTCTTTTGTTACGCCATATGTGGCTATGAGGTTTGATATTCTTCCAGATTTGTTGTTAGACATTTTTTCCATCTCTACTCCTGTTGGTGATTCTGTTGTGGGTAAGAGGGTTTATAGAAAGTTTTGTGTTTCCTTGTCCCATAGAGCTACTCTTGTTGACTTCGAAGAGCTTGATAGGCTATAATTTGATGTTATCCTTGGTATGGATTGGTTGCACTCATATTATGCTTCTATTGATTATATAACTCATGTAGTCAAGTTTCAGTTCCCAAATGAGCTTGTCCTAGAGTGGAAATGAGGAAATTGTTGGCCTAAGGGTCATCTTGTCTCTTTTCTTAAAGCAAAAAAAATGATTTCTAAGGGTTGCATTTACCATCTAGTTAGGGTAAGCGGTGTGGATTTTGAAACCCCTACTCTTGCGTCGGTCCCTTTTGGTAATGAGTTTCTGAAAGTGTTCCCAGATGATTTACCCGATATTCCTCCCAAGAGGGAAATAGACTTCGGTATTAACCTTCTCCCAGATACGCAACGTATTTATATTCCTCCTTACTATAGGGCTATGGCAGAACTAAAGGAGTTGAAAATTAATGACCTATTGGATAAGGGTTTCATGCGACCGAGTATCTATCCATGGGGTGCTCAAGTTTGTTTGTTAGAAAGAGGGTTGGTTCTCTTCGTATGTGTATTGACTATCGCCAGTTGAACAATCTGACTATTAAGAATAAGTATCCTCTTCCAAGAATAGATTACTTGTTTAACCAACTTCAAGGAGCAAGTTACTTCTCTAAGATTGATCTTCGATCGGGTTATCACCAACTAAGGGTGAAAGAGGATGACATTCCAAAGATGGATTTTCGAACTCGGTATGGTCATTATGACTTATTGGTAATGTCGTTTGGGTTGACTAATGCTCAGGAGACATTTTATGGATTTGATGAATAGAGTGTTTAGACAATACCTTGACATGTTTGTGATTGTGTTCATTAATGATATATTGATCTATTCGAGTAGTGAAGATGAACATATTGATTATTTGAGGATTGTATTGCAAGTTCTCCAGGACCAACAAATCATTGCAAAGTTTAGAAAATGCAAGTTTTGGTTAAGGTCCGTAGCTTTTCTTGGTCATATTGTTTCAAGTAAAGGTATAGAGGTAGATCCTAAGAAGACAGATGTGGTCAAGAGTTGGCCTAGACCTCTATCCCCTTTGGATATTAGAAGTTTCTTGGGTTTAGCTGGTTACTACCTAAGGTTTGTTGAGGGGTTTTCTTTGATTGCCTCTCATTTGACAACTTTGACTCAAAAGAAGGCTAAATTCATTTGGTCCGAAGCATTTGAGAAGAACATTCAAGAATTGAAGGATAGATTTACTTCCGCTCCGTTGTTGACCTTAACGGAAGGGACTGATGGTCTTGTTGTTTATTGTGATGCCTCGAGAGTTGGGCTAGGATGCGTGCTTATGCAAAATGGGAAATTCATTGCCTATGCCTCAAGGCAACTTAAGATTCATGAGAAGAATTATCCTACCCATGAACTTGAACTGGAAGCGGTTGTTTTTGCCTTTCTGATTTGGAGGCATTATTTATATGGTGTGCATGTAGATGTGTTTACTGATCACAAGAGTTATCAATATGTTTTTAATCAAAAGGATCTAAATATTCGCCAAAGAAGGTGGCTTGAGTTATTGAAGGATTATGATATGAGTGTTCTCTATCTCCCTGGTATGGCGAATGAGGTGGCGGATGCTTTTAGTTGATTATCTATGGGCAATTTTCCTCATATTGAAGAGGAAAAGAAGGAGTTGGTTCGAGATGTTCATAGATTTGGACGATTGGGTATACAGTTAGTGGACTCCACAAAGGGTGTTGTTATGGTTCACAACCGCTCGGAATCATCTTTTGTGGAGGATGTGAAAGACAAGCAATGTCTTGATCCAATTTTAGTTTAATAGAAAGAAGCAGTGCTTAAAAAGTCCGTCGATGCTTTCTCCCAAAGGGGAGATGGTGTACTTAGATATCAAGGTCGATTATGTGTTCCTAATGTTGATGACTTGAGGGAATAGATCTTGTCAGAAGACCATAGTTCTTGGTATTTCGTTCACCCGGGAGCCACCGAGATTTACCGTGATTTGCGAGAGTTCTATTGGTGGAATGGGATGAAGAAGGATATTGCAGAATATGTGACTAAGTGTCCTATTTGTCAGCAAGTGAAGGTTGAACATCAGAAATTGGAAGGTTTGTCTCAAGACATTGGCATTCCTACTTGGAAGTGGGAAGATTTGAAAATGGACTTCATTGTTGGTTTGCCTCGCACCCGGTGACAACATGACTCTATTTGGGTTATTAGATCAAATGATGAAATAAGATCATTTCATCCCCGTCAAGGTTTCATATTCAGCGGAAGATTATGCTAAGTTGTACTTTAGAGAAATGGTAAAGTTGCATGTATTGCCGTTGTCCATTATTTCCTATTGTGGTGCCCAATTTACTTCTACATTTTAAAAATGTTTCCAAAAGGGTCTTAGTACTCGTTTTAAGCTTAGTACGACCCTTCATCCCTAAAATTGATGGGCAAGCAGAGCGTACTATCCAGATTTTGGAAGACACGTTAAGAGATTGTGTGAATGATTTTAAGGGTAATTGGGATGACCATTTACAGTTGATTGAGTTTTCCTATCACAATTGCTATCACTCGAGTACTGGTATGGCTTCATTTGAGGCATTGTACGGAAGGAGGTGCAGATCTCATATAGGTTGGTTTGAGATGGGTGAGGTGGCCCTAATAGGCTCCAAGTTGGTACATGAAGCTAAGGAGAAAGTTTGAATTATTAAAGAAAGGTTGAACACGGCTCAAAATCGACAAAAGTCATGCAAATGTAAGAAGAAAAGATCTTTAGTTTGATGTTCATGATTGGGTTGACTTGAAAATTTCACCCATGAAAGGTATAATGAGGTTTGGGAAGAAGGGGAAGTTCAGTCCCCCTTATGTAGGCCCATATTAGATGTTGAGGCATGTTGGTAAGGTTGCTTATGAACTAGATTTGCTTAATGAGTTGGCATCAGTGCATTCGATTTTCCACATCTTTATTTTGAAGAAATGTATTGGTGACCCGACATCCATACTTCCCTTAGAAAGTTTGGAAGTTACAGAGCATCATTCCTATGAGGAAGTTCCGGTTGAGATTTTACCTCGGCAAGTCAAGGTCAGGGAATAAAGAAGTGGCTTCCATAAAAGTGTTGTGGAGTAATCAGTTAGTTGAGGGTGCTACTTGGGAAGCCGAGGCCGCTATGATGTCCCAATATCCTCATAATTTTCCTTCTACCCATACTCTAGCTTGAGGTAATGAGTTCCTCATGGTTTACTCTTTGTTTTGGAGTCACGTCCCTTAGATATTCCCATGATTTCTTCGATTATGGATGTTCGTGAAAAAGTTTATGTTTTGAGAAAATGAGTTTATTTGATTGATATCTACATATTTATGTGCATTTTGTATGAGTTGCATATAGACTTTATCATATGATGATTTGAACATGATTTAGCTTGGAGTTGATGTTTCCTTCTCGGATATGTGCATTTATGAGATTGCATTCATGTTGGGCTTCTAGGTTTAGTTACTATCTTCCTTATGAGGTTTTAAATACGTCCTAGCTTGGAGTCGATATTCCTTTTTGGCTGTGTGCATTTTGATAAAGTTTTATGAGTGATAGGTTGCTAGTTTATAGAGTCTTTTTCTCTTATGATATCTTCAATCTCATTCGAGGACGAATGATCCCAAAGGGGAGATAATGGAAAACCTCGAACATGGGAAGGGCCATGATAAAACTTTTCAGGAGCTTGTTGGTGCCATCTGACGGAGGCCAGCCACGACACATGGACTGAGCCACGCTCCGTGGGCCTGATACATGAATTGGCCACCCAGCAAGGTCTGGAGGACCTCGAACCACGGCCGTACCAATGGACCGTCGTTGTGTTCACGGTCCATGGTTGAGGGTCCATGGATCATGACCCCCAAATCAAGCTTTTGATGTTAAGCGACGGACCGATAAGAAGGGCCGTTGGTTAGACCACGATCCGTCAGTCGAGGTCCGTGGTTCATGGGTGGACAATTACTTTTAGGGAAAGTTGGATCTTTTCCTAGTTAGTCTAGCCTAATACTCTGTCATTTTACCCTTCACTAAGACCCCTATATAAGTAAGTTAACCCCCAAATTTTCCCAATTGAAATCATTCTTTCATATTTCTAAAAGAAGAACAAGTCTCCTTTCCAAAGTACTTCTCTCTCTAGAAAGCTTGAAGAAGAAGGATTAAACCTAGGGTTAAAAGTCAAGTCTCCGTTCCTCCATTGAAAATAAGCAATTGGCTTTGAGGTATGATAGTTTTTATTCATGGATTCCTTCCATTCATGGAGTTCTCAAATGCTCTTATTTTCAAAGTTAGAATTCCGCAATTGAGTTATGATTTTCTTCAACTTCCATTGGTTCTCTTGATTATTGCTTTAAATGATTTAATTATGATTTCTTATGCATGAAGTGATAAAATACTATGATTTTATGGTGATTTACCCATGACCCCATGTCAATCCTAAGTTTCCCAATTATGATGATGTGATGTGGGCTTTGAATTATGAAAGAGGCAATTATGAGATTATTCATGTTCTTATGAAATCTATGTAAATGTTTTAAGGATGATTTGTTAGTAAAGTATCAATGAGGATGTTGTTGTTGTGTTGTTGAAAGGATTTTCTCATATACAAATGAAAGCATGATTGTGAAAGTGTTTTCTCACATAGTAAGGATTCTAAGGTTTAAAGGTCTTCTCACCTAATTGGATAAGATAAAGAGCTATCCTAATTCTTGGTACATTGTTTTGTACAAATGTATACTCTTGCCTACATTTCCCCAAATGTAGGCTCCGACAATCAGAGTCCTCAATTTCGTGGCTAGCGGTTGATTACGAGATTTCCGAGCTTTGGTGAGTCTTTATGCTTCGAGGATAGATTCTCATTGTTTTCAATTTCTGTCTTACTTTTAGTTTTGGACATGATGTATGGGCTAGGCCCACTATAATTCTATTGTACTAGATGGCTAATGAGACAAGTATTTTAGACTTCCGCTTTACTTTTGTAAAATTTTTGGACTTGAAATATTGTCTTTACCTCTTTTGTTCTATTTCTTATGTTATGAATGCTAAGTGGCTTTTATGGGATCTCTCGGGCTCCTATACTCTATATTACATCTAGGGTGTACCCTGGGTCGTGATACTTACCTACTAGTGGGGTGTAGTAGGGTATCATCATGACATGAGAAATCGGATCATGATATTAAACCTATTACTGTTACACTCTTTGACACTTGCATCTTATTTCAGTTGACCCTCCAACTGGACGTGAATAATGCATTTGTTCCAGATCACCTAATCTAGATATATATATGTGCCAACCTCCTCGGTATGTTTATCCTGATTTTTCTATTACGTGTTCAAATTAAAGAAAGCAATTTAGGCCTAAAGCAGGATCTTTGTGCTTAGTATTCTGAGTGAAAGTAGATCATCATTCAGATGGGATTTCAAAAATCCAACTTCGATTCCTCACTTTTTATTCGTCGTCATAGTAGAATGTTGATTAACATTATTGAATATGTTGATGACATTATTATTACTAGATCCAATTATGATTATATTCAATAGGCTATTCAAGTTATTTTGCTTGATTCTCTCTCGAATATTTGGGACAATTGCACCACTTCTTAGGTGCTGAGGTCCTTCGAATGCCAGCTAGAATCATTCTTTCTCAAGCCAAGTATGTTTCTGATCTTCTAGCTGCCATAATATGTCTGAATGTAAACCTGTTCACACACCCATGAGTCCCTCTGCTTTTCTATCCCTTAAGGATGGTACATCTTCTATGGATGCCACCTTGTATCGTCAAAGCATTGGTAAGATTTAGTGTTTATCTCTAAACCATACACAAGCTTTGATTCCAACAAGTTGTCTAACTTTATGTATGCTCCTACACAAACACATTGGTCTTTTGGTAAATAGTTTATGCACTATCACCAATATACAAAGATATATGGGTTAAAGATAACAAGAAAAACATCTCCTGGGTTGATTATGTATTTCGATGCGGATTGGGCTGGTGATATTAATGATAGGACTTCTACTTCTAGTTATATTCTTTAGTTTGATAAAAATCCCATTAGTTGGTCCTTCGAAAAGCAATGTATTTTATCTTGTTCTTCTACGTAATCAATTGTAGCTTTTGCTCGTACTGAAGTCAAGTGGGTTCAAAATCATCTTGCAGAACTACATGTCTAGCTACCTGAACCACCAACGATCTATTGTGATAATGTTTATGCTATTTATCTCTTTAAAAATCCTATCTTGCATATCAGGATGAACCACATAGAAATTGATTTTCACTTTGTTAGAGATCAAGTGCAGCATAACCAGGTGCACATTCAACATCTACATTTTGTGGATCAGCTTGCAGACACAGCTACAAAGTCATTGTCTCGTGTGCTAGCTCTTTCATTAGGATCTTCCAAGTTTAAGGTTGTTGATTTAACCTTCAACTAGTGGGGGCGTATTGGCGCATCTTCTCTATAATTGTGCATAGTCAGTTGTAGTTTTTAATTAGTTAGTTACTGCTCATTAGATTTGTATGACACTTTTATTATTAAAAGTCCACTAGGAATATAACTCTTATTGTATAGGACTTATCGTTGATCTTCAGTTGTATTTAAAAGTCCTTCTAAACATTCTAAAAGGCATAATAGATTTCATAGTTTGAATCTTGGATCTTTAAATGGGAACAATTTTTTTTTGTTGAGTCATAGGACGGCAAACTACTTGCTAAAGGATGCAAAATCGTAGTGTTGTATTCTCTAGATGAAATAAATCATCAACCCTTTTATGTTTTCAATAATCCTTCCTCTGAAAACATTTGGCAAAAAAGAGAATGGGTCACCTTTGATAACGCTCAACTACACTTCATCCAATTCTATGTGTTGGCGATCGCAATTTAGTATAAACCCAGCGAAGAGTTGGGGTCGATCCCCAGGGAGTGATACGGTAGAGAATTTAATTACGAAGTAAAATGAGTGTTCTAGTCAATTGTAGGAATAGACATTATCAAAACAATTAAACTAAATTGAAGGGGTTGACAACTAGTGTCAAATGGTTGAGCAATTAACAACTATGAAAACACGGGAGAAATCAAGTGGAGAGGGATCCTTAGGGATGTGATCAATTAAATAACAATTTCGCTATATGGGTGAATATAATTTACTAAAGGACGTTGAATCTTAGTGGTTAGGCTAGGCCTTAGATGTAATAACTATCTCTTGATCCACTATGACGAATCAAGCAAGTTCTCTCGAACCTCGACAAGCATAACACAATGAACATCCCAAAACCTCAATTAATCTACTTTCTCGAGCTAAATTTGTAGGATCAAATTCAGATTCAGTTTCTCAAGCTAAATCAACAATAACCCAATCACTACAATCATCAATTGATAGTTTTAATTCTAAAACCTCTTTCTCAAGAAAGCCTAGAACGCTAAACTAGAACTGTATTGGCAACTACAATTCATGAATTAAAACACAACTATCAATCAAACCCACTTCAAATCAACATTTAAATAGTTAAATACTAACACCCAATAAGCTAATTAGAACATTTAATCACATGATCACACCCACAAAAATGGGGGTTTTAGCCACACATTATTAAAAGCAAGAAAATGTTAGCAGCTATGTTCTCCAAAAGCTGGGTAGAAAATTACTAGCTTTCACAATGCTTGAAATCAACTTAAAATTGTACTCAAAAACTTTAAGAACAGTGTTAGGATAAAAAACCAAAGTATGAACTATCAAACACTCAGAAAATTCGTTCAAAGTTTAAGGGACTCGCATATCCCCCTCAAATTCTTTTAAATTTAGCATTTATCTTATTCCAGATTTTTTGTTTTAGGGACGATCGACGAAATTAACAGAGCATCACCTACCTGGTCGGTGATGCACCAAATGCTCCTGTTCATCACCTTTTTGGCTTGAGTTGGCATTATTTATGTGTTGTAACTTTAGGCGGTCTAATTATCCTTCGCCGATCCATTTGATGGTTTGTCGAGGTGCCATTTTCATCACCAAGTTGGCTTTTTTCTGAGGGCTGGCCTGCTGTAACTTTCGGTGAGCTAAAGTACCACTTGGTGAGTCGCCGATTGGTTTAGGCGATCGTTAGCCGTTCTTGTCTTCCAGTTTATCATCTTTTCCGCTCCTTTTTGCCCGCTAATGTCCCTGCCTTGCTCTTTTGCCTTCATAGCTGCAAATTAACATTTAAACATCAGTTTAGAGCATAAAATAAGCATTGAGGACACTAAAACTATGAATATTAAGCCCTAAATGAGTCGAAATCTGAGACTCATCAATACCCCCAACTTAAACTTTTGCTTGTCCTCAAGTAAAACACAAGATCAATCAGTTCAATAGAGATGTCTACAAATAGTGCTACTCAAGACTCAACATGAATGCATAGAAGAAGTTCAAACTACCCATGTAATCTTCAATTCTGCACTACAAGTTTCAAACTGTGACTAGCCATCATAAAATAGAACTCGAGCTCACAACCCTTGCTTTAAATGCAAATTCAAGCTCAACAACAGTATTCGAATGCTCTCACATCAAGAACGATTCTCACACTCTGAATTACAAACACATGCATGACTCTACCCATAGGCTTGCTCATATTTTCGAACCAAAATGACTTTCTGCTCACTCAAGATCACAAAGGTCTTTCAAGGCTTGTAACGGGGCTAAGGGTAAAGGTATGATCATTTTGGCTTAGTGAATTCTGCCTTCATGAAGCATGGCCTGCAATTCGCTTTTTCTCCTTTTCTTTCACTCTTCACAATCACCCTATGCTCTTTTAAGCTTGATTCATTGGACACCCCATTTCTTTTATCCATTGCATAACCTTTATTTCAAAACTCTATTTCTTTTTTGATATTTTTCTTCTTTTGGTTTTCTCTTTTTTTTATATGGAGGGGTTCCATCTTTTTCAACACAAACCATCAAGGGTAAGCTTTTACCAACTTCATGACTTTCCTCCTTTTCCACCACATCCCCATCTTATGCTTTTGGCCTAAGTTGGCTATTCAAAAAATCAATGCATCATGAAGGTTATAGGTGATGGGACAAATATGTCAATGTTGTTCATGTTTCATCCAAAGAAAAGGATAGACTTAAATTGTGCAAGCATGGTTAACACTCTCACAAGGTGGTCACAAAGAGGTATAAAAGCAATTTGGTTCACTCTCCACAAATTTTGCCTAAGATCATCTCTATCATTGTCTACATTTGCCAATTGAACTAATGGGGCAAGTTTTAGGTATTACCAAGATATTTCAAGGAACTCTTACCACACATGGCCTTCAACACAATCATCAAACAACACTCTACAATTTTATCTCGAACACAACGATCATCACAAGATTCATTTCAACAACCAGCTAGTCACAATGAGATGCTAAGAGTTCACATATGACTTATGCAAATAAAATTTTCCTCATTGAAATCGCACACACATATCATTTGATCAAGAGCACTATTCGAGTCATCAGTGTTGATCACAACCGACACTCAAATTCGCGAGAGAACAACCAAATTAACAAACATCAAGAGGTGACAAAATTTTTATTCTATGCAAAAACCAACACATTCACATTAAAAACCAATGGATCTAAAACCAATAGTTACATATAAAGTCAAGCATTCATAACAAGAAACAATATCCATAAAGACAGCCCAAAAGAGGTAGGTTTGAATATACCTCACCCCACCAAACAATACAAGCAATTGTCCTCTAATGTTTAATAAATAAAAATCTAAACATAAAATAGAAAAAGATTGAAAAACCCATGTTAGGTTAGGCCTGCGGTGAACTACGCATGTTAGTGACTCCCTCAGTCAGGGCATTAGTGTCCGACTAAACACTCTGGGCATCAGTGCCCAACTCAACTCTATCATTTTCTCCACTGGAGCCCACCATAGATGAATCTCGAAGTGATGCCTTCACTGCTCTTTGTACCATCACACCCTCACGGTCCTCTAAATCATTATCCATAACAATATATCATCCACCAAACGTCTCCTCATCAGTCTAAAGAGTCTCTGACTCAAGATCATCAGCAGACCTAGAAGTATTTTTGGTCGTAGAAGCTGAAGGAATCTCAGAGATGGCTAGAAACTCAGTACTTCGGACCTCGGGAAGGGTCACCGTGCCGAAAAACATTGAAAGATCTGTGGATTTCAACTTATCCACATCATGCCACAACCCAACAATTTAAACCTTCAAGGCTGTCACATCCTCAGACTCACCCTTACCCTACTCACAAGCCTCTACTCACATAGTGAGGGCATCCAAATCCAAGCCATGTGCATTAATCAGCGCTCGATGTTCTCTCAACTTAGCCCAGATAACAGTTAAGGCAGCATCAATGGTCCTCTGAATCATCCCAAGTACAATAGCCTCTACCTGGGAGGCACGTACATCAATAGAGTAGGACAGGTGCCTCATCTTGAATAGTATGTCCTGAGTCAATGAGGGTCAGGCAACAACAGTAAGGGAAGGAGCAGTAGTAGAACTAGAAGGAACCAAAATAGATGTGCTAGGCGTACCTGTAGGCTGACCGGCCTGAGTAGTTAGGGCTATGTCTGGCTCAAGCATCTCAATATCTACAGCCAGGGAAGTATCCACTGGTGCATCTCTCCTCCCCTCGACCTCATCTTTAGTGTACTCGGCCACTATACTTCGGATGTCACTAGAGGAAGTGGGAGTCACTTCCACATCCATTTTCTCTATCAGTGGCACCCGAGCAGGTCTGCACAACTCCATGATCAACACTAGAAACAGGAGAGAGGTCTAACTCTACTTTGCCCTCATGGCCAACTCCTGCTCAATTATCAAGCCAAGATTTAGTCTATCTCGATCCATGATACAACACTACAATGCATTATCCGGATGGCTGAGTATCAACTCGTTCTGTGATGGGATCAAAGTGCTACTGATAAACCTGAACTAGTATCTGGAAGCCACAATCAGATCCTTCTTCTCTATCGGGACACCCGCATTAATCCATGGCGGTGTGATGTCTGAGATCAATGGAGCTAACCAACCCTTCAAGTCATCGAGGGTCTTCTAATGTATCTTATCCACCAAGAAGTGGATTATATTCATTGTGCACCCTAGCACCTCACTGATGTCAGTACTTCTGTATTTAACCTTTCTACCCCACATCACTACATGGTCAGTCGGTGTAAATGACCTGGCCTTCTTCTTCCCCTAAGGGTTCAGATTCTCGTATTCACCATAAAATTCTCGAACCCAAGTAGGAATGTAGGAGCCTCGGGGATTGGTGAAAATATTAAATTTGTGGAACTTGATAGTGTTCCACATCTCCGGGCACCTGTCTACTACTCCGTCGGTGGAGAATCGCTTTTCTTCTAGAATGGTCCTCAACCTGGCAGCTTTCAATCTGTACAGTGATCGAGGTGGGGGTGCCTGAACTGGTGGCACCAGAGGTACCTACCCTACAACCTGTGTTGTAGGTGCAGGAGGTGCAGGAGGCACCACGATCCTAGTTGGGTCATGAAGTGCCTTAGAACTCAGCTTGGCTCTACTCTTCTACAAATTCTACTCAAAACTATAAGAACTTTTTTAGGGATCAAAAACGCAAAGTAGGAACTCTTAAACACTAAAAAAATTCGCTCAAAATTTTGGGGACTCACGGAACTCCCTCAAACTCTTTTAAATTTCACATTTATACTCTTCTAGGTTTTCAGCTATAGGACCGATCAACGCAATTAGTCGACATCTTCGACCAAGTTGGTGATGCGCCAAATGCTCTTGTCCATCGCTTTTTTGGCTTGAGTTGGCACCATTTACATTCTGTAACTTTAGGCGGTCTAAATATCCTTCGTTGATCCATTCAACGGTTCACCGAGGTGGCATTTCCATATCCAAGTTGGTTTTTTCATAGGGTTGGCCTACTGTAACATTCGGCGAGTTGAAGTACCACTCGACGAGTTGACGAGTTATCTTGGTGATTGTTAGCCTTTCTTGTCTTCAACTTTTTTAGCTTTTCCGCTCCTTTTTGCCTGTTAATGTCCTTGCCTTGCTCTTTTGCCTTCATATTTGTAAATTAGCATTTGAACATCCGTTTAGAGCATAAAATAAGCATTGAGGTCACTAAAACTATGAATATTAAGCCCTAAATGAGTTGAAATCGCAGGCTCATCAACCCTCAACAAAAACTTTTAAATCTTATGCCCTGAAGAAATTAAATTAATGCTTCTAGTTGGGAAAAAAGGAAAATATCTTTGTGTTAGCTTCGAAATAGGAATGAATTGCATAAGTCCTTTCTCTTCATCAAATAAAGTTTTGAGATCTTCTCAAGATAAATTGTGTTGTGATGTGTGCATGTGGTCCAACTCCAATTCTATGGTTCAAACAATTTAAATACTATGCAAGTATTGTTGATGATTATACTCGTTACTCATGGCTTTTCCTCTAAAGAATAAATTTGATATTTTTGAGAACTTTCTTAAATTTCTAAGGCAAATTAAATGTCATTTTGAAAGGAAAATAAAAAATTTTAAAGTTATGAGTGGAGGTTAATTCACTTAACTGAGTTTGAAATTAATTATCTCACTGTGGAATCCATTATCAAGTTTCTTTCCTGCACACCCAGAACAAAATTGTGTGGCTGAATGGAAGCATCGTCATATTGTTGAAACAAACTCACCTTGTTATTATAACCTAACCTCCCTTCTAAATATTGGGTTGATGCTTTTCTAACAACATAATTTTTGATAAATTGCATCTCTTCAACAATGATGCAAATGGAAACTCCTATCTGTATTTAATCGTCAATCTGGCTATGTAATTCTGAAAGTTTTTGTATGTCGGTGCTTTCCAAATTTAAGAGACTACGACAAAAACAAGTTTGCTAAGAAAACCTATCCTGGTGTTTTTCTTGGATATTGTCCTATTCACAAGGGTTATAGATGTTTTGATCACTCAACTAATAAAGTATGTATTTCACGATATGTTGTTTTTGATGAAAATATTAAACCATGTAATATATTGGTTGCCTTCTAAAAGTTTATTGAGCAGATGACCAGATAACCAAATCACAGAACTCAAATCAACTCGGTTAAGAATTGAGAAATAATTTTGTCGAAAAGGACCAACATCTATAATAATTATGCGAGAACTATGAGCCTTAAAGATGGTAGAACTTTGAGCCGACTACAAACCAAATGAGGGGGAATCGTCAGCTACAACAGTCTTGTCAACATAACCATAAATCTATTAAATGCTTTTCTACAAGCCTCAAGTCAAGAAAACACACTAGAATTCCGTAAGCTATTAATATATGCCAATATCCCCACATCTTCATCAAGTGAGAACAAGGAAGCCTCCCTTTCTAGCTCAAAAATCATACGAATCTTGAAAACAAAACATATTATTGGAAGCTTACGTGTAAGATGTTGCTGGAAGAATTCATGAGCTTTCCATACTCAGCCTTGTTTTTCCAGCTTTGGCTTCATTTGGTGTTTTTTCCCTTTCAACATGTAGAACTAACCTTATAAATCACCTTATAACATTAAATATGTTAATCATCAAAAGCTTACAGCTGAAACAACCTTCACACGAATCCCCTACAGGAATGCGAAGAAGGCACATAGAGGCCTCTTAGGATTGTTAGGATACTAGTTTCTGGACAAGTGCACGTGTATCCCATATTAGTCAATATATTTTTAAAAAAATAACATAAATAAGATTAAAATAACAGATGAATAACTCATTTGTTTTTATTAATTATAAGACAAAATGCTAGCTCGAAATAAGTAAGAGGTTCATCTATTTATTTTATACTCATGTTCACACACAACTCACAAGCAAACAAATACAATGAGGGATGGAAATAAAAGGAAAATTGAGCATAAAGTGACAAAAAGAAATATGCATGGTGAGAAACAACATAAATTATAAGACATTAAAAGATGAGTTTTCACTATAAGATAATTCATGACCATATAAAGTAAATAGAATTACATATGAAGTAACAACTTAAAATTTTACAAAAAAATAAAGGACTACAAAGAAAGTAACCTAACGAACTGATATAGTGTCACCTGTCGAAGTTTTATCCCCTATAGATTGGTTATAGGCTTGGTGTCATTGTTTAAGATGAAGGAAGATGATGATAGAAACAAGTCCAAGGAACTATCAAACCTGCCGATCACTGATGTGTTCATTACTATAGAGTTAGAGTCACAATAGGACTAGACTAATAAATCCTAATTTATGTACCACTAAGCTACTATATCGTGTATGGGACTAACGTCAACTAGGATAAGTATTGTAGTTGTAGTAGTAATATTAAACCTATACTATTCATGAAAATTATAACTATGTATTTTAGTAGGACTCTAAGTATAGCTAGTATAGGACTCTTCTCATATATAAGGAGCTTGTACCCAATAATTTAATCATCCAAACAATCCTTCATTTGTCTAAATCTAACGTGAGATTTCTGCATGGTATCAAAACTTTAAAAAATATCCTCTCTTTAACGTATCAGATCCAAAATCAAAATAACCACACGATCGAATTGCAATGGCCTCTTCTACCAACATTTTATGAAACTCCTCCCTTCACTATCTTATTGCGTCCCGTTCCATTAAAATCAAGACAATAAGCTATCCTATATGGAGGACACAAATGTCTTATTTGATTCAGGTGATGAGATTAACCTAACTAATCATAAACAATGAACCAAGTAAAAGTACTCATTCTAGTAGACAGACTGTTGAGAAAGCTGTAGCAGATTAGATGGATGTCGAAGATAACTACAGTATTGATGACTGGGAGGAGAAAGATGTGTTGCTATATAGTTGGATCTCAAGCACCATGATTGAAGAAAGCATGTACCTGAATGTGGGCTGCTCAATTGCCAAGGAGATGTGGGAATTCTTTGAATAGGCCTATCTTCAAGCAACAGAAGATAAAGAGTTCCAACTTAAACAAAAACAGCAAAAAGTTAGGCTAGGAACCAAAAATATTGATGAATATATTAAGGAATGTAAAGGAATATGTAATGTCTTTGAAGATATTCACAAACCTGTGGATGAAGATAGCAAAGTAATTAATTTTTCTACATGCCTAGGTCCCAAGTACATGACTTTCAGGACTGTCATGCTAGGTAATGCAACATATCCCACTTTTAATCAATTTGTTAATGCTCTCAGGGTTTTGATATGAGAAACGATGAAAAAGAAGTGCCATAACAAAACCATAACATAGAATTCTCTTCCCAAAGAGGAAGGGGAAGAGAAAACTACACTCAAAGAAGAGGAAACAATAACTTCAACTCTAACTTCATGTCTGCTAGACAAGGAACATGTTCAAATAATAGTAAATATGGACCAAGTTCTCAGAACAATCCTTCAAGTGGATGTTAGGAGAGGAACAATACAGAGGCATCTCAAATCTGTAGTACAAATAACCATACTGCTCTTAAGTGTTTTTACATGTGATACTACTCTTACAAAGATACATATGAGCTACCATAAGCATTGGACGCTGCTAATCTACAAAACACTACTGATGACACGTTGTATCTTGACTCAGGAGCAAGTAGCATATGACACATAACTCAAGGATTTTAACTAATCTTAAACACTACAGTGGACCAAGTAAAATCATTATTGGAAATGAATCAAAATTATTCATTACACACGTTGGACACACATCTGGATCAGGCCTGAAGTTATGAGAAGTTCTTGTAGTTCCGAAGTTTAAAAAATAATCTACTCTCTGTTAGTAAACATGCAAAGGATAATTGTTGCACTCTTGAATCTAATGAGACTAACTTTGTTGTAAAAAACAAGAAGACAAGGACAAAACTGGCCAGGGGATCTAAAAGAAAAGGACTTTATGCTTTGGAAGATAACAATCTCTATGATTTAACTGTTGCACATGATTAGAACACATCCGACATCATATCGCATACTAGATTAGGACAACCTAGTTTGAGGTCTTTAAATGTTTTGAATAGTAATAGTTGCATCAATATTAGTAGTTGGAATAAAATGCCTACTGTTTGTTCTAGTTGCTAGTTAGGAAAAAGAAGTATAACTCCTTTTGGTTTGAGAAATAAAATTGAGAAGAAATCTTTATTGAAAATCCATTGCGACTTGTAGGGACCTGCTCCTGTTGAATCTTCTCAACCTAAGAAATATTATGTCGTGTTTGTAGATGATAACACAAGATATACATGGATTTATCCACTAAAAAAGAAATCTGAATTTTTTGAAATCTTTGTAAAATTCCCGAAAAATGGTGGAAAAACAATTTTCAAAAGAAATTAAGATATCTCAATGTGATGGAGGTGGTGAGTTTTTCAAAACAGACTTCATCAAACATTTGGAAGACTGTCGAATCCTGAGACATATTTCATGTCCTAACACACCGAAGAAAATAAGGTTTGAGAAAGAAAACACAGGCATCTTATGGAGACTAACTTAACTATACTACTTCATGCTAATCTACCTTTGTTTTATTCGTTGAGACTTTCCTTACTGCAGTGTTCCTCATTAAGAGATTGCCCTCCTCAGTACTAAAGATGATGATTCCATTTGTTAAGTTGTATAGATAGAAACCTGATTATAACAACCTAAAAGTGTTTGGTTGTTGATGTTTTCCATATATCAAGGGTTGTAAAAAGTTCAGTCTGAAGACTTACCCTTGTGTGTTCATACGATACAAAAACCTACACAAAGGATATATATGTTATCATCCCTCTACAAGGAGGGTGTACGTATTGATGAGTCAATAAATTGGACTCATTTAGGGTTGTATTTTAATAGAAATAGTGTCCTCAAATGCTTATTTATTCTAAATATTTGATGAAAACACTTAAGTTTCAGGTATTTGATGTTTTAGTGGAAGCATGGACACTTATGCGCAAAAATGAACAAAAGGGTTGAAAAGAATGAAAAAGTTGAAGCCTTAGCATCGCCAAGCACGTTTGGTGATTCACCGAAGGGATGCACTCCGCCTTTTGTTCGTGTACGCGAAGCCCTGAAGGAATAGGATCAAAAAGTCAATGAAAGGAGCAGTCGTCATTTCGCCGAACAGATCTGCGAAGTAGTACTATGTCGCTAAATGACACAGATCATGATGATGTTGAACGGTAGTGCAAGATGGCGACGAACTACACGAAAGGGCAAATCACCGAGTTAATCGGCCATTCCGACTAACCTCGCCGAATGATCTGCTAGCACTAATTTCTAAAGTCTATAAATATTAAACTCTTTATTAATTTTTAGAGAGTTGGACCATTATTAGAATTTTCACAATAGAATAGTACTTTCTTGATATTTTTACCGTAAGTTTGAGAGGGTTTTGGAGACTTGAAGGAGAAGAGGACTTTCATCTTCAAGATTTGGAGTTGGGTCTCTTGGATTCTTCATTCTTGACCTGTAACAAGACTTAAATCTTCATACCCATTTGAATGAAAACTCATATAGTTCTAAATGTGGCTCAAAAGAACTATACGGTGACTGAACAGGAACTCCTTATTGTGGTTTTAGCATTCGAGAAATTTTGATGCTACTTGATTGGTACTACGGTCATAGTGCACACTGATCATTTTGCATTTAGGTATCTGATGGCTAAAAAGGATGCAAAACCAAGGTTGATCAAATGGGTATTGTTGCTGCAAGAGTTTCATTTTGAGGTGAAAAATAGAAAGGGGACAAAAAATCAAGTTACCGATCATTTTTCTAGATTAGTGGAGGAAGCTATACTAAAGTTAGGATATGGAGCTGAAATTAATGATGCATTCCCAGAGGAACATGTATTGGCTGGTTCCTTTGATCTTATCCCTTGGTTCGCAGATTTTGCTAACTACTTGGCAAGCGATTTGGCTCCATCGGATCTATCATTTCACCAAAGGAAAAAGTTTATGCATGATGTGAAGAAGTTCTTTTGGGATGAGCCTTACTTGTTTCGTAATTGTGCTGATGAGATTATTTGTCGTTGTGTGCCTGAGGTAGAGATGATGAGTATACCAGAGGAGTGTCATTCATCTCCTGTTGGTGGGCATCATACTGGTATTAGGACTTCTCATAAAATCTTACAGTGTGGGATTACTGGCCTACCATCGACCAAGATGCTCATGATTTTTCCAAGTCTTGTGATCGTTGCCAAAGAGAAGGAAGAATTTCAAAGAGGCAAGAGCGACCTATGAATCTGATATTGGTGATTGAGTTGTTTGATGTTTGGGGCCTTGACTCCATCGGTCCATTTGTGAGTTCACATGGGATGAAGTATATTCTTGTTGCAGTTGACTATATTTATCGAAATGAGTGGAAGCAATTGCGCTTCCAAACAATGAGGGTAAGAGTGTCACCGCATTCCTAAAAAAGAGTATCTTTTCCAAATTTGGTACACCTAGGGCAATTATCAGCGATAGAGGGTCCCACTTTTGTAATAAATTGTTCAAGGCGTTGTTAGATAAATATGGAGTTCCTCATAATGTAGCTACTCCTTACCACCCGCAGTCTAGTGGCCAAGTTGAAGTGTCAAAGATAAAGCAAATCCTTCCAAAGACTGTGAACGCCAATAGAAAGGACTAGTCCAGAAAGCTTGATGATGCTCTATGGGTCTATCGCACCGCATTCACGACTCCCATACGTATGTCCCTCTACCAACTTGTATATGGGAAGTCATGACATTTTTCGGTAGATCTAGAGCACAAGGCCATGTAGGAGCTAAAGAAGCTGAATTTGAATTGGGGCGCCGCATCGAGTCAAAGAGTTAATTACATGAATGAGCTTGATGAGTTTCACCTAAAAGCATATAAAAGTTCAGCCTTGTACAAGGACAAGATTAAGAAGTATCACAATCAAAAGATTGAAAAGCGTGAGTTTGTTGTGGGTCATCTGGTTTTTATTCAACTCAAGGTTGAGCTTGTTTCCTGGCAAACTCAAGTCCAAGTGGACCGGGCCATTCAGAGTCACTCAAGTATTTCCACATTAAGAGGTCGAGCTTGAGAACAAGGATGGAAAAAGGTTCAAAGTGAACAGGCAAAGAATCAAGGTCTACATGAGGAAGTCAGAGAGTGTACAAGAAGTGATAGAGGCCTACTATCTTGATGAAGTCTAAGTAATCAAGTTGTCTGCGTCGTGCAGCGACATTAAATCCAGCGTTGCTTGGGAGGCAACCCAAGATGTACAATCTAGACAACTATAGGTTTTTCTTTTCGATATAGGAGTTTTCTTCTTTTATTTTAATTTTTGTAGCTCTTTAGATAGGTGTTTTATTTTTGTATTAACGTTGGCTAAATATAGAATAGGGTCCGTGTCTAAAAATTTTTCAAAAAATGTACAAAGAAAGTCCTAAAGGTTGCTACGTGTACAGGGATGAAAGGCAAAATCTGTAGAAAAACAGTTGTACAGTGGTCTACAGACCCCATCTACGGTCTGTTGGTCCATCCATGGACCGTGAATGGCATACGCAGATCCCAGGTCAGTGTTCTAAATTTTTCTAAGTGTCAAAGTTACTTACAGACCAGACCTACGGTCCGTAAGTTAACCCACGGACCGTCGACGAGGTTTCGTGGGTCCAACCTTGGGTTTCTACCAACCCGACCCGGACTCCTTTTAAATAAAACCTCTTCATTTTAAAACACCCCCCCCCCCCACATCCAAAACTCCCTCCCAATCTTTTTTCAATTCTCCAACTCCCATAATCACTCACATTAACTCCAATAACCCTCGTATCAATACCCACTTCATTTCCCCAAATCCTATATTCCTCCTATTCTCTCCCAAATCACCCCATCTTCTTCCCAAAGCGATCTCACAGTCCGGGTCTTGTGTCCACGCTGGTTTAGGAGTCTTTGCAGTCGATCACACACTCACCATTGTTGTTTACTTGTAAGGTAAGTTGATTTCTCCCAAACTTTGAATTTTTTCGTAGTTTCCATTTGAAATCACAACAATGAACTTGACCATGGGTAGTTATTTCATGTTTGAATGTTAAATTATAAGCTAGAAACACCCTTGGTATGATTGTATGTTAGTGTGTAGTTAATTAAAACCGAATAATCCAAGTTAAAAGGTCTAATTGGATGTTTTGACTTAGGGTTCGTAGTTTGATTCTTGTCAAATGTTGAATGTTATCTATTCAGAATCCTAAGGATGATAGACTACCATATATTGTGTTGAAATGCATGATTAGATCGTATTTGAATGCAGAATTGTTCATGTTATGGGCTGAAATTGAGTGAAGTTCTGAAACCTGGCACAGTACTGACCCACGACTCCCCGTCCATGGACCGTAGGTCGAGTCCATGGGTCGAACCACGGTGTGGACAACAGTCCGTCGTTCCATCGACAGACTGTTCTGCCATCCATGGTTCCCACATCGGAGACCCAATTTTGGGTACTCTGGCCTACGGAGGGGACCTAAGGACCGTCGATCCATCGACGGACCGTAGGTGCCCAACTTGGGTCGACAGTTCAACTACTGTCCAGATTTTTTTAGTTTTTTGTTTGGTTCGTTTCTTGTTCTAAAATTCTTCCATGTGTTATATTAACTTGTTTTGGTACTAACTAATCTTCCACAGGTACCATGGTTCCTAAGCAAGCTCCCACATACGCTGCCAAGGGTGAATCAAAATTCGTTGCTCAATCTATGTGGCTAATCGATGAGGATATGGATGGGGAGTACATTCCACCTCCCACCAGGACCTCCCATACTACACGGAACAGAGCCCGCCAAGTGAGCTCCGACGTAGTCACTCCCCCCAGTCTGAGGAGGGGGCCACATCGATCGGATCACAGGCTGGCTCAGAGTCCCCATTTGGCTCCAGCTCCAGTGGCAGCACCGCCTCTTCATCCGAGTCTGATAACACAGGAGATACTCTAGTACCCCCCGGTTCCAAGCCTCCAGTAGTTGCTATGGACCCAAATATGTCGATGCTCGCATACTGAATGAGCATGACAAAATGGCCCGACTAAACACTGAAGAGCGTCAGGTTCTCACAGGGAGCCTTCACACCGCTCTAGTAATTGAGGAGTTCTTTCAGAGGAACAAGTGTGAGTGGATAGCATAGACTCCAAGAGAGGAGATAGTAAGGGAGTTATACGCCTCCTATGCCACCACCGTCAGAGGTTCCATCTCCAAGCGGGCCAAGCCCACCGCTCAGCCTCCACTTGAGTCCACCTTGGTGTGGGGCTTTCCAGATGATATATGAGAGGTCACTCTCCGCAGGTTTATCAATGGCCCGGAACACACTCTGCCCATCAATACAACAGAGTTTCACTATCGGATGGGCATCATTCAGATCTAGGTGACTATATGGCCACCGATGTTGAGTAGATACATGCTGATGACTCCACCATTCCAGCCACTACAGTAGACAATCAGGCTCCACCATCTCCGGCCACCAGTAAAGCCCCTGGCTCATCCTGAGCCACCCCCTCTTCAGGGTCTTCAGTCATCCCTCCAGCTCGAGTCCAGAAACTAGAGGCATAGATGGTCACTCTACTTCAGCATGTAAAGCCATGGATGCAGCGGTCTATAGCGGAGTCTGAGGCGAGGGTTGAGCAAAGGATGGAGAAGAGATAGACCAGAATTTTCAAGCCGTCCATAGGTGCCTGAATGCCTTTTCAGTTCTAATTTCTGGAGAGGCCGGCCCCAACTGTTGATGTGACCACCTTCATGAAGGAGTTACATAGCCTCCGTACTAATGTTGTTGCAGTTCTAGCTCCCCGAGAGACTGAGCCAGAGTATATCTCTACGGCACCAGATGATGAGGTAGTGATGACTGGCCTATTCGGCGATGTTATGCCGCCACCAAATTCTTCCTTTGCCACGGCGAAGCGCCCTCACTCCGCTCGTACATTCAATGATGCTGAGGCTGAGATATTGCGGAAGAAGCTCCAGCAAACTGATGAGGCTCGGATGGCATCCATATTTGATGAGGAGAAGAGACAGCAGCGGACCAGAGAGATAGGTGTTGGGCCATCTGGCAGTGTGAGCACTACTAAGGGTGCTGGGATAGTTGATGCAGGCACTACTGATGCCGTACCAAGTGTTGATCCAACGGGCTCTGGGAAACTGAAACCACCCCCTTCTTAAGAGGTTTTCGACGCATATGCGCCACAGGTTTGCTTTACCCTATGTTTTACTTTTGATTTTTGTGTATTGGGGACAATTGCACCTTATTTTATTGGGGGTGGGGTTAATGGAATGTGAGTGATAGGGTGAAGTCTGAGTAACCCAACTCATAATCCTCTCTTGGGGTTTTCTTGCCTGTTTTATTTTCCCCCAAGAGGTTGTTTTAATTTCTGTTGAACTGGCATGTTTAGGAATGTATGTGTAGAAGTAAGTAGAAAAATGAAAGCATGATGGCATAAAAAGCATGAAAAATGACCCCTGTCCAAAAAAAATGTGAAATGTGTTAGATCTTTAAGCTCGATAAGTTGAATGTGCTGGATCTGAATATTACATGATAAGGAACCGATTTGACCTCATGACTTAAGTTAAAACTTAAACTAGGTAATCGAGTAATCTGATAATGAAAAAATGTGCCACGTGTGTGTGAGAAAATCTTGAATGTTTATATAGTTTTTGCCAATCTAGAACTTGCCCTGTTGGTCTGGCTAAGAGAATCTAGGCTAGAAGTTGGGAAATGATCATAGGCCCTTGTTCAAATAAGTCTACTCAAGCATAAAATGATCCAACCAAATGAAATAAATGTTCCCTTTGATCCAAATGTTTGAGGCTAATATAGACCACTTTTTTCTATTTACCCAACTCACCTTCCCTAAAATAATTTCTTTGGCCCCGGTCCCTCCTTGGACATGTGCACCTTGACTTAGGCCAAAAGCCTAAGTTGAGGGTGGCTAATTGAGAAAGTTACTTTGATCTTGGCCGTGGTCCGACATCGGATATTGTGCACCTCGACTCATGCAAAAATACATAATTTGAGGGTGGCTATGAAAAAGGAAACCGAAAGAAAAAGGGTATGAAAAAAGTTTTGTGTTGAAGAGAGAAATAGAAAACAAAAAGATGTGACTTTGTGCAAAAGAAGAAAAAGATGAATAACAAAAGTGATGAAAGAAATAAAGAAAATAAAGAGAAAGAAAAAGAAGAAAAGTGTAAAATATGAGCTATAAAGTCAAAAGTCACATTTGTGTGAAAAGAGTCAAGGGAAAGAAAAGAAACTAAAAAGATCCCAAGAATTGTTGAGAAAATAGGTAAAAAAATCAATATAATGTCAAGGAAGGCAGAAAGTCACTAAAAAGTACCCAAATATATCCTACCTGAACCTGAGCTTACGTTACAAGCTAAGAAAGTCCTATAGTGATCCTAGCAACTAGTTTGGAGAGTCTAAGCAGTGAAAATAAGGGCAAGCCTATAGTACTGAGCATGAACTATACTTGGAGTCACTTATGAGCGTGAGTGTTGAATGAATCCTAAAAAAACATGAAAGGCATATCTATTTTGTATGAAAAAGGATTTCTTTTGAAGTGAGGGCACTAGTTACATTGTTGGAGAATTGATACCTTCGTGATTGTGAAAGGTGTATGTTGTGATGTCTGTTGGTCGATATATGTCATGTTTGATCTGTATGAGTAAGCTTATTGAGTCTAAATGAATAGATTTGTACTAAGGAAATGGGATGGATTAAAAAGTCCATGTGATTGCTTGAGTTTGTATGTCTGCTTCTACACAAGTGTCGTTTAGAGTGTTAGTGTGTCACTTGAGGACAAACAACAAGTTTAAGTTTAGGGTGTTGATATACCGTGAGTTTGCGGTATTTTTTATGCAATTCACTTAGAAGTTGTGTGTGTCTAGAGCCATATTGTATTAGAAATAATGTGTTTTGTGTTATGTTTGCAGGAAATGAGCTAGGAATGCAGTTGATGGTAATGAGCGTTGAAATCATGTAGAAGGGACCATCCATGGAGGGATCAACGGGCCGTAGGTCCTATGACGGACTGTCATTGGGCAGGCGTAGATGGAGCATCAGGGAATTCTGACCAAGTGTGGAAATACGAAGCGAATGATAGACTGGAGGTCGACCCACGGGCGGTCCTACATATCTGTCGATGGGTTTAGAGAGTTGAAGTTCTAGTACCATATGAAAAATCCTAAGTGTGGAGCCACGGAATTAAGAGGACCCACAGACCATAGGTCGACCTACGGTCCGTCCTGCACGTCCGTCGTTGATGATCTGAGAGTGAAGGTTCCACTCCTTGCTGAAAGTTGCTAAGTGTTGAACCACAGAGGGTGACCTACAGACCATAGGTCAACCCAGAGTCCGTAGGTCGAGTCATCACTTGAAGCCGCGTCCCAGACTGTTTATTTTCTTATTTTGTTTCCTTTTTATTTAGGATATGTTTTCTATAAATAGGAGTTATAAACATCATTTTTGGAGGTGAGACAACATTGTTTACTTTTAGTTCTTGGTATTTTGTGGAATTAACTTGCAACTTTAGCAATTTGATTTCAGGATTTCGTCTTACAAGATTTTTACTTTAAAATTCAATTGGAGATTTCGGGTTTCTTCTACTCTAATTGTAAGTTCATGACTTCTTTTTATCAAAACATGAATTGTGTTCTTCCAAGCATTAGTAGCTAAATCCACAACTAGGGTTGTGGGAACCATGAGCAATTAACAAAGTATAAATAATAATTAAGTAATTCTTGAATAGTGTTTATGCATGTATTGGTAATTCTTTCGCTTAGAAGTCTTTTAAACGAGAACATGCATTAGAACTCGCCTTGTTGCTACTTGTCGGAACATGGAGGTAGTTAATGAGAAAAGAATTAACAACAGAGTTTTAGTGGATGCTATCTAATAGTCTAATGTCAATTGGTGTGAGGGTGAAAACTAAGTCATACATTGATGTGAGTCTAATCTGAGGTAAAGGTAAGGGTTAGTACAGTATACACTCGTAGCCGGACCAAAATGCGTAGTGAAATTCCGTATCTGGAGGACCAATCACTTAGGGATACCTATATTACCAACTTTGCATGTAATACACTAGGAAAGGATTACTATTATTAGGATTACCGCGTTAAAAGCTTGTGGGGAACACATACACCCTAGTTTCTTTCTCATATTGATAATCAAAAGTTTTAATCCTGCTCACTTGTTACTTGATCAACAATCGGTTATTTGCTTACACAAACCCCCCTTCCCCTTTAATTACTTGTCTCGGAAATAGTTTGACTAAATGGATATAATAATGAGTTAAGTTTAAGTCTGAACCATATTCCTTGTGGGATCGACCCAAACCTACAAGTTGAGTTCTTTGTATGACAGCGATCGCTTATACTTCTTTAGGGAGGTGTAATTTAAGCGTATCAACAAGACTCTACTAGACGTGGTTTTCAGACATCCTAAAACCATTCTAAACCTTGTGCTCTAATACCAAGTTTGTCACGACCCAAGGGTACCCCTAGACGTAACATGGCATACAAGACCCCGAGGGCCTCATATAAGCCACTTAGCTTTCATAACATAAGATAACAGAAATGAGTAGAAATTTATAACATTTTCAACACAATCAAAGTCTTTATAAAGCAAAGCAGAAGTCTATTACACTTTGTCTCAAACCATGTAAAACATGAATATCTTTGGGACACAGCCCATACAATAGTTCAAAACATAAATTGAAGGACATAAGGGAATGATGGTCAAATTTTTTAATGCTATGAGGACTCACCAATCTTCAAATCTTGCTCTACTATGATACTAGCCACATGGACGAGAGCCGATATCGCCGGACCATATATTTGGATAAGAAATGTAGGCAAGAGTATGTGTTAGTACAAATATGTACTAAATATGATAACTTGCATAAACATCAACATAAACATAAGAGGTAAGCAACATAAGTCATTAGCATCATCATTGCACATAATAGAACATATCAACAAAAAGTAATACTTATTGAAGTAACCTCATATCATCCTTGCTCATCATGGAAGGAAACTCAAGCATAATCCAAGCCATCACCTAGCATAACATATCTTAATTTTCTTTTATAGACATGGGGATTCTCCTCTTGCCTTACTATGTAGAAACATGGGTTATCGCCTCTAGTCCTTCTCCACATTTGGATCACGGGTAATCTCCTCTAATAAAACATCATATGACATGGGTATTCACCTCTTGTCTTTCTATAGGTATTATGGGTACTCGCCTCTTGTCCAATTCATATCTTAAGAACATGGGGAGTCGCCTCTTGTTCAACTTGAGGAATAAGGGTAATCTCCTCTTTATTCTATTCTTAGGGAATATGGGTAATCGCCTCATATCCATCTCATTTAGAGGTCATGGGTAATCGTCTCTAGCCTCATCAATTTCTTAGTCTTTGCATTAGATTCATTTTAGGTGAGTAATCATTTCAACCTAGAATCCTTCAATGTGAGAAAACCTTTCACATTCATAACATAAGAAATTCACGTGGGAACTATCACTTCCACAACAATGATATCAATAATCAACAATTAACAACATAAGTTTTACTCTCAAAGCACTATATCTCATAGTCATCATATATGCCTCAATCTCAAGACAATTCTATCATAACCATCATATATGCTTTAATCTCAAGCAATTCATATCGATATGCTTCACTTCAATCTCAAGCAATCCATGATGCACCATATCAATCCTATATGAATACATTTAAATCCTCAATTTCCCCTTTCATGGAGTAAAACCCACATATATCAATTTCATCTTTCTAGACATGGGTTAGGCACGGTTACATGCATATTCATCCTAAAAGCATGTAATCCTATCAATTCATGCATAAACAATCATAACCCAATTATTTGGATCAACATTCCTCAATACCCATAACATTAGAAGAAAACCCTAATTCAAATTGGGGAATTTCTACTTTTCAATTCGAGAATCATAGGGACTCAATGGATGGAAGGAATCCATGGATGAAAACCCATCATACCTTGATTACAAAGCCCACAAATGCTCGAGGATTGGAGACTTGACCTTGATCCTAGCTTGAACTCTTTCTTCTTCAAGTTCTAGAGAGAGAAATATTTAAGAAAAGAACTTTGGGATTTCTTTTGGGTTTTGGAAATAATGACTTGAATGGGTGAGTTTTAGAGTTAAAATGACTTATATAGGGATCCTAGGTTTAGGAAACCTGACATGGCTTTGATCTAATTAAAATCAGAAAAGACGAATGTACCCTCAACTTACAGTGGTCTGCCTCATGACCACGTGAGGTTCCACGAGTCATGGTTCCCTCCATGGTCTTTGGAACAGTGTCTAGGGTGCCACCCCCTTAACCCCTAAAAACTAAGTGAACACCACGACACCTCCCACAGGCGTGATGGACTTCACGAGCCGTGCAGTGGCACGTGGAGAGGGTCCTCACTTGGGGCAGTGTAGCCTAGATACTTCCTCATCTCCACGAGTGGCACCACATTCTGTGGTAACCACCACGAGCCGTCAAGGCTCTCATGTGAATGAGGCTGTTTTGGGCAGTGCTTGGTGAAGGTTAGGTTGTCCAAGCCCTCTTCCTTGGCTCTTGCCTTGTCATATAGCCCTAGTTTAGCCAACTAGTTTCCGAGGTGTTACAATGACTCTTTTCACATAATATTCTTCACATTTCACGATTAAATGTAGAGAGTCGTTATGCCCAGATCCACCCAAAGGCACTTCGTCGCCAGTGGAAGTGATTTTGTGTACCTCAAATATTCAGTTGTCCATCTTTTCTAACAGTTCTGGTGTTTGTTACTGGAAGTTGTGTTGCGAATTGTATCACAACTGGACCTATCACACTCTCTTGGTTTTTATCAGATGTTGAGAACTTATCGAGAATGTATATTTTTTTCCATTCACTGGTACTTCTTTTTTTGTAGCTCCAGGGATGTACAATGCTTGTTTCCATGATGCTTAAAAATTTGAGTTAGCACCTTTTGCAATTGATGGTGACTTTAGTATGGGTTCTAAAACCATACTCGACTCTTCAATAGAGGTCCTTCTTTCCATCTTTGTTCTACTTGTTTGCTTGCATTCTTCATAAATGTTTACCATCCCCACAACACGCTCATTATTATGAGTAAGGAGTGGGTTGTTGATGACATTTTGTGTTTCCTCATTGCATATCTCAATTACCTTATCTTCGATTAGCTTCTCAATGACTCTTTTTAGAGTCCAACAATTCTCTGTGCTATGACCTTGGGTGTTAGCGTGATACTCGCATATAATAGTTGGATCAAAGACTCTAGCATTTGGATTGACAACATAGGGATTGACAGGTTCAACCAATCTCAATTGTTTTAATTTTTGCAACAAACTTGTATATGATTCTCCAATAGGGGTAAAGTTTTATAATCTGTCCGGGGATGTGGACTATATGGCGCCTGAAATTTTTGTTATTGGGGGTGAGAACCTTATGGGGTAGGTGCCTGCCATCATTGGCGCTGAAGAGGTCGGACATATGCCCGAGTGTTGAGAACTGCATATTAGGATGGGTAATAATGTTGAGGATAACTACTTGGTCTTGCACATAAGGGTGGTTCATCCCCATTTGAACACCTCTCGATCCAGACGCCAACATGGACCCTTCCTTCTTCTTTTTTCAATTTCCAAAATTACCTGACCCACTTTGTATTTCTTATGTAATAGCTCTAATGGCTGCCTGACTTAAAATTTTCCCCGATTTTATGTTTTTCTCTACCATTTCTCTAATCTTAATTGCTTCAGCGAAAGGCTTTCCCATTGCGGCAATAAGGTAACGAAAGTAGTCAGGCTCTTGAGCCTGGAGAAAAACATCAATCAATTCATAGTCTTTCATCGGCAGTTTGACTCTAGTCGTCTGCTCTCTCCATCTTATTGCATATTCCTTAAATCTTTCAGATGATATTTTTTCTTTATATAAGCGAGGGAATTGCGATCCGATACGATATCTATATTGTATTGGAATTGTTGGACAAAATCTTGAGACATGTCATCCCAGACATGCCAATGAGAAATATCTTGATCGATGAACCATTATGACGCTACACCTGTTAGACTTTCTCCAAAGTAAACCATAAGAATCTCTTCTTTTCCTCGGGCTCCCCTTAGCTAATTACAAAATCTATTTAAATGAGCCACTGGGTCGCCATGACCATTATACTTATCAAACTTTGGAGTTTTGAACCCTATAGGCAGGTGGACATCTACAAACATGCATAAGTCTTTAAATGAGACACTTTTGTGTCCTCCCAATCCTTGTATATTCCTTATGTTTTGCTCCAAACTCCTCATCCTTTTGGCAATTTCTTCTTGTTCCTCATTCTTAGTGGTTTTCTCAACCTCAACAAGGGAACTGTATTGATGAGTGTGGTGGTAAGTGTCAAGAATTTTAAAAGTCAATTTAGGGGCCTAACCTTGGTCGTATTGATCTTTCAATAAAGGATCGTCGTTGGATTTTTGTACTAGTGTTGGTTAAGGAATTGTATTAGTTTGTGCAGTTGACATGAAGATGTGTTACCGTAGGGGCAAAATCCAAGTGGATAAACCGGGTCGCTTGTTGAGACTTGGATAGGGAATGACATATTCGCATTCAGGTATTCCCGAATTGAAAAAATGGAGGAGCTTGCCCATTCATCCAAGCTTCATACATTTTGGTTATTTGTTGTCTCAAC
Source organism: Solanum microdontum (assembly GCA_036250385.1). Taxonomy (NCBI): domain Eukaryota; kingdom Viridiplantae; phylum Streptophyta; class Magnoliopsida; order Solanales; family Solanaceae; genus Solanum; species Solanum microdontum. The sequence continues at coordinate 81,987 of JAJONQ010015740.1, forward strand.
ATCTTTACCTCTTCTACAAATACCGATTCTTGTGCAACCATTTGATTTTGGACTTCATCATTTCCCGACTATGTTATGTCTTTGCGCGTCATTTTTGCTTTCCCTTTTGACCTTATGTAGTATTGATGAGATGCCAGGTCTAAACACAAACCAACCACCTTTAAACTCTTTCTCTCTTTTATAAAAAAACAAATGTGTTAGGTTTTAGCACTTTGCAAATGTTAATCACACGTTGTATGTTATGCACCTAAATTATTTCTATTTCGAAAATGAGTTTCGAAAGGCTTTTATGTTTCATCACAGCTTTAGACAACTTGCTTATGTCTTTTAGTTTCATATTTGACTCATTTGAATATTTTTTAACGCATTTCGATCAAACCCGTTGAGAGTTGCCTACGTATTATGTTGAACATGAATCAGATCATTACGTAGTTTATGAAAGTGATAAATAATAGTTTTTAAAAGAATAATAATATATATACATGAATTGACCAAAAACAAATATGTTTCATTCATTTTAAAATATTCTTAACACAATGATTTGAATAAAACATGAAAAAATAAGTACCTAAGACTAAAACAGACTCAAAATGACTAAAAGAAAAAAATAAAAACAAAATAACAACTAATGAATAAGAAAAGAAACAGACACGAAAAGAAACTAAAACATAATAAAGATGTCTTTTGAAAATGCTTTGGATCTCAGTCTCAAAACTTGAATAAATCATAATCAATGCTTTTGGTAGATATGGAGCAAGAGCACGTGCCTGTTGGCCCAACCTCTCATCATTCTGGTGTACATAACCAGCATAAACATTAATGAGTGTAACCCTGAGTTGAAGTACCCGATATTTTGCCTCATTCATATTTTCGTGATAGCTTTGTAGCCAATGTTGAGTAGTATTGACTTCATGCGTCAAATTCTCTCCTTATTCCTGAAGCTCTACAATTTGAAGGTGGAGCGCATCTCACTCAGCTATCCTTTGACTTCTTTCAATCTCATACTCTATCTGATAAGCATTGAAATTCCTTTGTATTTCACTTTCCCGTTCCATAGAAGCTCTAACTTGATTTTGGAATCTAGACTGTGCATATAGAAGCTGGACCTTTTCTTTTTTAAACTTTTCCTCTTGCTGCTCCATAGCGCCTGTCATAATACCTAAGTCTTCTTGTAAGGTCAGAATGGTAGAATGATGTTTTCTAACTCTGGCTTCGAATATTGCATCACGTTGGGCCAACTCTTCTTTAGCATTTTTTAAGTCATTAGTTAGGACCTTCATAGCAGACCTATAGTTTTCTTCTACCTCGAGTCGAGCTTGATTGATTCTAACCTCAACTTCAATTTCTCGAACTATGGGCCCCTTCACCGATCCTTCTAGCATAACATTAGGAGGGGTTGATCATGAACCCATCCTAAGTATGCCTAGTCCACCTCACCCTTAGTGCCATCCTCCACCTTATCGCGGGGACTTGAGAGCATGCATCCTCCCAAAATCTTAAATATCTCTGATTTCCTTAAAGGAATCTTGGGATGAAACTCATACATGAATTCCTGTTTATCTTCATTAGGAGGTAAAAATTGGCGTCGACCAAGTTGCCGCATAACTCTGAGTGGAATGTAAGGCTGGACACCTGGAAGACCCATAGGATGATGAACGCTCGAAAGGTAGACATGTATATCACCTCAGTTGATGGAAACCAATTATAACTCCACACAATCTTGTCAACAGTCAGATTATTGAGGTATTTCTTCCAAGCTTCAATACCCTTCGGAAAAATATGATCTTTGATTCTTTCCTTGTGGCCCCCAATGTAATCATTTCATTCTACTTTGAAGTCCACTACATAAGGGTGATGACGAATGTGCGCAATCATCCATAGGTGTAGTAACATATTTCATCCCTCAAAGTAATCTTCTTCATCCTTGCAAATTGTTAAAGCGTGGTAGATGTCTGCCAGAATCATCGGTAGAAGGTAATATTAGGCTTTTTCTCAAAAGTTGTAATGAGATCAGCCAAATTTATGTTGATCCTTCCTCCCTTTTTTAGAAATATCATGATCCCCCAAAAAGCTACTATGAAGGCATCATAACTGTGTGCTTCTCGGGTCAAGTGACATCCATTATTACGGAGTTTCTTTCCATATAAATCAAAACCATCATTTCGGACATATGTTTTGTACAAAAAATTTAATGGAACCATCCGTCATCAAGCCAACCACCTATTTCATTCTCATTTATGTGCAGTAACTCCAAAAGGTCCTACCACTAACATGTTTTGGTATCATAGGATCTCCTTCATGAAGATTTTTACCCCTTCCTATGAATGCGCCTATCTCTTCTAGTGTGGGGGTGAATTCAAAGACAGAAAAGTGGAAAACATTTTTTAACCGGTCCCAAAAATGAACTAGTGCTTCTATCAAGTCCCATCGTGGCTCAACATACAAGAGGCTTCGTTAGAACTTCCAAGCGTTTGAACACCACTCCTTTTCCATAATTTGTCATACTTTCATACCATTTCTTCAAAAGTGTCAGGGCCTTATCCAATATCATGAAGCGAGGTGATTGATCCCCCTTTGGCGTCTTATCTCCCTTTCCATATGCATTCATATTTTCCTATACGATGATGATGACAAATTAGGACTTAATAAAACACATCTTTTGTAAAATAAAAATAAAAAAAATTAAATAAAAATAACAATAAATTAATGTATATAATAGAAAAAAAATGACCGGACGCTTGGAGGAAAATACATTTTCTTTTGATACAAACCATCAAATCTTTTTATCCTAATCATGTATTTATTTATAAAGAAGAAAAAAATCACTTATTAAATAATAGAGTAGAGTTGAAAGAAAAAAAAAGTATAAAATTCTTTCTTGTAAGAAGAATGATTGGGAAGAAAATGCATTTTTAAAAAAAACAAAAAAAAGAACAATAATAATGATGATGATCGTGATGAACCCTCAAATCTTTTCTATTCTAGTCATTTAGTTAATTATAAAAAAAACCATCTTATTAGATAAGAGGCTAGACTTAAAAAATTGTATATATATATATTTTATTATTTTTATTTTTAACTTTTCTTTTTTAAAATGATGATAATTGGTTTTTCTTTTTTCTGTATGTATGTGGTGATTGATTTTTTTCCGTATCCTTTAACTTTTGTGTGCTGTCATATATATAGGGGGTGTCGTGTGTGTAGTGGTGAGGAAAAATATTGTGGGATAGAGTGGGGGCAGTGGGTAATTGGATTAGAGAAAGTGGCAGGGAAAAGGTGGAAAAGAAAGTAGCAGGGAGAATTGGGGTCAGGTAATTGACAAGGAAATGAGGTAATTGGTAGATTTAGATTATTACTTTTATTTTTAATAATTAATATATAATATAATATAAAATAATATAATATAATATAACATCATATAATATAATATTATATAATATAATCAAATTATTTAACTTTTTTTTACTAACAAAAAAATAAGTAGCTAATAATAAATTATAATTACTAAATACTAGCTTATTTGTTAAATTAAAAGAAACATATATTTTTTATAAATTTCTTTCTTTAAAGCAAAACTTACATTAAAATGCAACTCTTGTTTTTAGTTTTCAAATATTTTAAAATGAACTTATGAAAAATTAAATAAAAAATTAAAATTTCTAATTTAGATTCAAAATATATAATTAAATAATGAGAGGTGTAAAATTTTAGGTTTCGTCAAAAATTAGGTGTTCACACTAGTGACTGGCCCTAGGGGTTGATTCAATAATCGCGGTTCTCATAATAGAGAACAAAATGGGAGCAAGTCAAAAGGCATATTTAAGGATATTGAGTGCTATCATTGTTGAAAGAAAGGGAACATAAAGATTTTTTGCCGGAAGTTGAAGAGGTAGAACAAAGACAAAGAGGAAACTAAAGAAGATTGCAATAAAAATTCCCTAACCATTGTCACCACCGATGATCTTGTTATCGTACTTGATGTGTATCTAATAAATATTGCTTGTGATGAGTCAAGCTGGGTTGTGGACATTGGTGTGGCATATCACGTGACATCAAGGAAGGATTTTTGTCTTCTTAAACTCCTGGTGATTTTGGAACCTTCGATATGGGCAATGAGACTATATTTAGGGTGGTTGGTATTGGTAAAATTTGTTTGGAAACTAGTGTTGGAACTAAACTAGTTTTCAACAATGTGAAACATGCACGTATTGTTTGTGTGCACCTGATTTCTATTGGTGTTTTGGATGATAAAGAATATCTTAGTACCAACGCTGATGGAAAATGGAAACTCATTAAGAATTCGTTGGTTGTGGCTCGTGGTAACAAACAATGTGGTTTATGCTAGACTGTGGCTTCTACTTGTGTTGATATGGTGAATGCAGTTGAGAGCGATAACTCTTCAACACTATGACACAAGAGGCTTAGCCAAATCAGCGAAAGAGGAATTAGTGTTCTAGCCAAGAAGAAATTCTTGTCAGATTTTCAAAGTGCTAAATTAGAAAAGTGTGAGCACTGCTTAGCTGGTAAACAAAATAAAGTTTCCTTTAAGTCTAACCCTCCTTCAAGAAAAACAAAGTTGATCGATTTGGTGCACTCTGATTTATGCGATTCAATGAATACAAGGACATTGGGTGGTGCACTCTACTTTGTCCCTTTTATTGATGACTGCTTGAGAAAAATTTTGGTCTATGTCTTGAAGACTAAAGACCAAATGTTAGTTGTCTTCAAAGAATTTTAGGCTTTAGTTGAACGATAAACTAGAAACAAACTGAAAAGTATTCATAATTGCGGTGAATATTGTGGACCGTTTGACAAATACTGCAAGGATCAAGGTATAAGACACCAAAAGAATCCTCCTAAGACTCCTCATCTTAATGGTTCGGCTGAGAGGATGAACATGACTTTGATGGAAAGAGCTAGATGTTTGCTTTCTGAAGCAAAGTTGTCGAACTCATTTTTAGGTGAGGCTTTATTGAGCGTTGCACATGTTATTAATCAATCCCCTATTGTTTCTTTGCAAAGTGATATTCCAAATAGAGTTTGGTATGAAAAGGATGTTTCCTATCACCATTTGAGAGTATTTTGGTTGCAAAGCTTTTGTACATGTGCCAAAAGATGAGAGGTCAAAGTTAGATGCCAAGACAAAGCAGTGCATTTTCATTGGATATGGCCTTGATGAATTTCGTTACAGGCTATATTATCCAATTTAGAAGAAACTTGTGAGAAACCGTGATATTATTTTTATGAAAAATCAAACCATTGAACATATTGACAAAGCAAAGAAGCTAGAATCCTCATTTTTGATGACATATTTCATCTAATGAGGTTCCTCACACAAGTGTGCATGATGTTTTTGGGCTTGTTGATCATGGTGATGGCCAGAATCATGTATCGTATCAACACGTTGATGTTGATAATAACAATGATGTTGTGAATGATGATCCTCCTTCTCATAAAGTTGTGGATAAATCAAATATTCCACTTTGAAGATACATAAAACAACAAGTTCCTTTATCTTGTTATTCATCTAATGAGTATGTGTTACTCACTGATAGGGGGAGAACTTGAATGTTATGGGGATGCCATAAAAGATGAGCATTAGGATCAATGGAATGAAGCCATGCCAGACGAGATGAAGTCTGTACATGAGAACCACACTTATGAGTTGGTGAAATTTCCTAAGGGCATGAGAGATTTAAAGAATAGGTGGGTGTTCAAAGTTAAATTTGAAGAACACAACTTGAAGCCCAGGTACAAAGCTAGATTAGTTGTTAAGGGATTTGGTAAAAGGAAGGGTATCGACTTTGACGAAATATTCTCTCATGTCATGAAAATGTCCTCAATTCGTACAGTTCTAGGTTTGGCTGCTAATCTTAATTTAGAGATTGAGCAGATGGATGTGAAGATGACTTTCCTTCATGGTGACCAAGAATAAAAGATTTATATGGAACAATCTGCGTCTTCAAAGAAAATTTTGTGTGCAAACTCAAAAAGAGTCTCTATGGCCTAAAGCTCCTAGACAGTGGTACAAGAAGTTTGAATCGGTTATAGGGGAGAAAGGCTATAAGAATACTTCTTTAGATCATTGTGTATTTGTACAATAAAATTGTGGCAATGATTTTATCATCCTTTTGCTATATGTGGATGATATGTTGAATGTGGGCGTGAATACTTCCAAAATTGACGAGTTTAAGAAAGAGTTGTGTAAGTCTTTTTCTATGAAATACTTGGGTCATGTCAAGAAAATTTTGGGCAATATGAGAATTACTCGTCTCAGCGACATAGAACGTGTACTAAAGCACTTGAATATGTAGAATGTTAAGCCTGTTAGCACACCTCTTGTTGGTAATATGACGTTGAGAAATAAGATGTGTCCTACAACTAGGGAGGAAAAAGAGAGCATGGACAAAGTTCTATATTCCTCCGTCGTCGAAAGTTTAATGTATGCAATGGTATGCACTAGAGCTGATATTGCCCACACAGTTGGTATTGTCAGCAGGTTTCTCGATAATCCCATAAAAGAGCATTGGGAAGTTGTGAAGTGGATGCTTAGGTATTGTAGAGGAAGCTTAGATGAATGATTGTGTTTCAGAGAATTAGATCAAATCTTGAAAGGATATACAGTTGCTTATATGGAAAGTGTCCTTGATAATAGAAAACTTACCACTTGATATTTTTTTACTATTTCAGGGGGAGCTATATCATGGCAGTCGAAATTGCAGAAGTGTGTTGCATTGTCTACAACAGAAGCTGAGTATATTGTAGCTACTGAAGTTGGCAAGGAGATGATATGGATCAGGCGATTTCTTCAAGAACTTCGATTGCAACAGATGGAGTATGCTTTCTATTGTGACAGTCAAAGTGCTATAGACTTGAGCAAGAACTCGATGTACCAATGCAAGGACAAAACACATTGACATGAAATATCATTGGATTTGTGAGGAAGTGAAGAGTGAATCATTTCATGTAAAAAAGATCTGCACAAGTGAAAATCATGCATATATGTTGACAAAAATGATACAAAAAGACAAATTCAAGTTATGCAAAGAACTTGTCAGTATGAGCTCCCTCTAAAGAGGATGGAAATACCTCCTTCCAATGAATGGGTCTAGAGGGGGAGATTTGTGGAGTTCCAACCCCATAATTGATGAAATTATTGGTTCACATTTGTTGCATGACTTTTGCAACTTTGTCAAAGTTGTAGCACTTTGCAGATAAGTGATAGAAGTAATATTCTATATAAGTTTGATTTTCTTATGGCCACTGATGTCACTGCCTACATCATCATGAATCATTACTCTCTATAAAAGGGCCATCAACTCATGAGTTAAAGATACACCATAATAGACAGAAAATGTTTGAGAGCAAAGTGAGGTATTCCATAGACTATACAAGAGAAATAGTGTGTGAAGAAAAATTGAGTATGACCGATATTTTTTTGAGGTGGTAAATCAAAAGAGTGTTATTCCTTTTGAGGGTGTTGTAGTCAGTTTGAGTATTATATTCATGAGTACACAGTATAAACATTCCTTGCTACAGTGATATCAGTTGCTCCTCTTGGCCCGTGATTTTTCCTTTCTTTAAAAAGGTTTCCACGTAATAGTCTTGGTGTCATTGTTTTCCTATTTTATTTATATTATTTTAACCATATATATTTTGTGTTAGTCCGCATTTTCCCAACATTAAATCTTCTAGAGACTCCTCTGCCACAACATCTAATCTTTTATTGTTTCTTGCTTTTGCGAATTGCTCAGCAATCTATAACCTAAACAAATAGGAAAGATCGATATCTTTATCTTAAGAAAAACCTCCAACATAGAGAAAACAAGCCCTCAAATATTGGTGCAAGTAATTGTAGCTCAATGAAAAAATTGATTGGCTTAGGTCGGATACAGTACCAAAGAATGAGTTAAGATCTTCCTCAACCCTCTACCAATAATCATGTGTTGGGTCAATTTTTCCAAGAAGTCTAGAAACGACAACAACCGAGAGAGGTAATCCTTTACAATGTTGTACAATAGAATCCAACTATCATCTAGACTTAGAAAAGTTTTACTATAAGGCGGAAAAGCAGGGCAGTTGACATAATCAACAACATACTTGAATCGAGTGGTTAATAGAATTAAGATTTTATTGTCATCATTGAGAAATATTCTTTGCATTTGGGCCCAAGCCTCAGTACTCAGAATATCATCTATGACAATTAGAAATCTCATGTCCTTAAGACCACTATACACAATCTCCATTAGTTGATCATTGCTCATTTCTTGGCTGCTTCCAGTAATTGAAGAGACAACTTCAAGAAGCATTTGTCTCTTATTGTATTTTTTGGAGATAGTGACCCATGCTTGTTTATCAAATCAAGAACGAATATAGGAATTATCATAAGCTTTTCTTGCAACAGTTGTCTTTCTTGTACCGCCCATACCAACTATTGATATGACAACTAACTCGTATGTTTGGGCAGTGAGGCGATCCAATATAGTGTTGAAGTCATCCTCCATCCCAATAATAGTATTCTCCTCAACTGTACTTTTTTTCGATGAGAAGGGAGTTGTTGCTAATTCTGGGGAGTTGCTTCCATGCTTGTTAAACTCGATCACCATCACCTTTTTGTTGGGAAAATAAACTTGTTCTTCCACTTTCAACAATTCTTCATAAAAGGATTTACAAGCCTTTTGTCAGTTGTCCTCATGCGATCTGCTAGAATGATGCTACTTAGACCTGTATCAACTCTATCTTGTGCTTTGTATACTGCACTTGTGAGTATTAATTAAGCAAAAAATAATATTTGTAATGATCCGGTCGGTCATTTTGGAAAGTTTTATAAATTTACTATTTTGCCCATCTTGTTATCAAACCCGAGTCTTCAATGATTGAGTTTGAAAAGTTTGTTTGAACTTTGGGTTAAAAGCTTGAGAATTTGGTAAGTTTTGAGTTTGAAAGGCTATGTTGTTAAGAAAGTGGTTTTCGGTGTCTTTTAGAGTTTCGAGTGTCGGAACAGAATTCGTCTTTTTCATCAGTCCCGAAATATGAAATGTGATTCGTGAGAGTTGTCATTTCAGATTCTGAGTCTTTTTTAGTATTTGAGGTCCTAAGTTGTGATATTGTGGAATTTTAGCCTTTGGGTTGACTTTGGTCAATATTGGAGGTTTGGATGCTTGTATCAAAATTCTGAGAGTTCTGTTGGATTCGGGGGATGATTTTAGGCCTAGGTGAGGTCTTGGTTGATTTTTGAGAAGTCCCGAGCTTGTTTTAGCCTTTTTAAGTGTGAGTTAGTTTCTCATGGTTTTCACAAATGTCGGGTCAAGGAGACCTCGGATTCATATTTTAACGGTTTCATCGAATTCGAAACTTCGAGTAGAGTTTATTTGCTTATGTGGTTTGTGTGTGGGGGGTTTTGAACGAATATCGAGGATCCTTTCAATATTTTTAAGTTGGCTGGATTTTCTAGTGCCCGAATTAGGTGTCTCTCGTGATCGTGAGGAGGAGCTCGTTTTGCGAGGCTCGCTTTTGCAAGGTGTTGTTTGCTTTTTGCAGAGGGTCAACTTTCTTTGACCTTCGCAGAAGCGAAGACTCGTTCGCTTGAGCGAGACAGCGAACCCTTGGTCGCTTGTGCAACATCAGAGAGGGTTTTGCTACTCATTTCTAAGTTTATGCCCCATTTCATCATTTGTTAACTTGGGGAACCCTTGGTGGCAAATTACGAAAGGATTTTCTATGCTAGATCATTTGGGTAAGCGTTCATTATCCTAAACCTTCATTTTTTCATTGATTAATTATGAGTTTTAACATCAAATTGTGGGATTTTGGAGGGTTAATGGCAAGGTTTTTCAACAAACCAATAACTTAATAAAATGGTGATTTTGATCTCTTTTCAAAATGATTTTCACTAGTGAGTTCCTAAAGCCTTAAATATCATTTTCAAGTATTGTTTTCCGTATTCAAACCTCCATTTTGATATTGAGTTTGAGTTGTTTGTCCCATTTCTTTACATAATTGATGTGGGAAGTGTTCTTTTCGTTGGGTGATTGTGAATGCTTGATTATTATATATTGTATGGTTTTAGAAGTGATTCGGAGTGCGAAGACTAACTCTTGTAGTGATTGTTGATTGAATTAAGGCAAGTGGCTTCCTAAACCTTGTATTCTAGTTGAAGTCATATGCTTCCTTCGTTAATTTTGCGTTTGGAGTAATAGGGATGAGGTGAAGGGTTTAAATTGTTCACTTGTTATATCTAAATGAATAAAAAGGACTTGAAATGAAAAAGGCTATGTGATGAACATGATGATGTGAATTCCCTTATTGTTACCCTTGTTCATTCAGTGATGAAATGCTTGAAAACATGATTGTGTAAATTGTTGTCTCTTCTGCGTGGTGTGATATTGTTTGTGGCAATTGTGACGAGAGATCTGATTATTTATGATGTTGAGGTCTTTGACGGCGAGTGTTGTAATGTCGAGGTCATTTCCGGCTAGTGATATAAAGCCGATGGGAAATGGTTCCAGCTGCTAGTGATGTAAAGTCGATGAGAAATGGTTCCGGCTAGTGATATAAAGCTGATGGGAAATGCTTCCGGCTTGTGATTTTATATAAAGCCCGATGGAAAATGGTTCCAGCTTGTGATTTGATATAAAGCCGATGGAAAATGGTTCATGCTAGTAATTTGATATAAAGGCGATGGAAAATAGTTTCAGCTAGTGGTATTATGCTGATGGTAAATGGTTCCGAAAAGAAATTGATTATTGTGACTGATGCATTTGATGCATTTGTGTGACTTGCTTGATACTTGAGATTGACATACTTGTTGCGTGAGACTGAACTACTTGTCTTTGAGATTGACCTACTCACTTTGTTGGATTGTTGAATTGTGAAGTTTGAACTGTGAATATTGGGCCTGCGAGCCATGTTTTGTAGAATTGGTAGGTTGGGCTGATTTTTGTGCAGGTTGTAGTTTGAGGAGTTCGGTTGAAGAGTCAGGGTGTTCGTTTTCTAGCTAGTTGCTTCGTTTAGTATGTTGCTTGTTGGGTACTATGTTGTTGGTACTCACCCCTTCCTTCTACACTTGCGTAGGTTTCGAGCCCGGACCTATGTGATCTCTTTCTTCTTCTCTTGATCTCCGAGACTTGTCAAGGACTTGAAGAGGCAACTGTTTGTCATTCAATGGGCCCTCTCTTTCCTTTTCTTACACTTTGTTCTATTTGAGAAACAAAATTGAGACTTGTGTTTATTTCTTAATTCCGCATTTATGTATTTAGTGGCTTGTACACATGACAATCAGAATTTGGGGGTTTGAATAGAAGAATAAGTTTTCCGCTTTATCTTGTTCTTGATTTTACTGTTTTTTTGTTGGGTTGAGGCTAACTTGTCTTGGTGGAAAAAGACAAGTGTCATCATGTCCGTTTTTGGGTCATGACAATATGAGATGCTCAATGGGGTATTTCTTTTGTAACTTAGATATGAGATTCTCAATGAGGTATTTCTTTTGTATCTTATAATTGTGAGACAAGGTGTAGTGCACTAAACCTTTATCATTATCTTTAATTAAGCAATTAATGGGCTTGTTGACATGAAATGACCACACAATGCAGCCAGTTTACACTACTATATATTAGTAGGCATGGTAGCCCGTGCAAGCATGGGTCCAATATTTTGAGAGTCAGAAAACAATTCTTCTAGATGAAACTCAATTAATATGAATATGAAATTGCAGACTTGAAAAGACATGTAAACCATTACCAAATCTGCTGACATAGAAGGATCTAACAATTTGATTTATGATATATCTTGAGATAGCTACCAAACATATTGCATTACTCAAATCCTAACCTGTTGCAAATATTTAAATAGAGCAACTACCAACAGACCCCTTCTTTTGCTGTAATTTTTTGTCTTGTATCTTCTTGATGTCTTCTAATGGAATCTCCTTACTTCATCAAAAAATAAAATAAAAAATAAATAAAAAGATAATTGTAGAGAATATAAATTTCAATCTATATGTCCCGCTGGTTATAAGTGCTTTCACTCGCACTACACTTCCATCTACTTTTCTGAAAATTTTCATCAACAAGGCAGTAGATCAACAAAGAGGCAAAAAAGCTTCGTCCAAGCAATTCCTTTGTGTGTTTGTAATCTGACCTGATGAATTTACTGCCAGCATTTTCCCGTACTGTTTCAATGATGACTTGCAATCATTTCAACATTCTGAAAAAACAACATTTAATCAAATGAATGTTAGATCAAGTTCGCAACATACTAAATTTCTTCTTTTTTCCCACTTATATTATATGTGGATGGTGACACAAGATTCACTTGAAGCAATTATTTTTAGTCGACACGCCAACACCTATATAGAAGTGTTTCATCAATTAATATAAATGAATCTTTCAGCATGATAATTCATAATCTGATAAGACAATATTTTTCCATTAATAAATAACGAGTTAATAACTTTGATAGTCACTCAACTATCAATTTTTTTCACAGAAAGTCACTCAATTTTCATTTTCAACTTAAAAGTCATCCAACTATGACTTCTTTGCACAGAAAGTCATTCAACCTATTTAATTATTTTTTTCACTAAAATTTGCTGAGAGGGAATTTTTATTTTAACCAAAATTTTAAAAACCAAATATATATCCATTTAAACCATTTAATGATCTGCCGCATTTAACCCGACTAGCAAAAATATGATATTGAACTTTTTATTTTACCATTAAAATATAACGACATTTCTACACCTTCTATCTAACCAAAATATATATATATATATATATATATATATATACATATATATATCAAGAATAATTCTATAGTTGTTAATTTACTACTGATACATGAGTTTGTGACATTAAATTAAGTTGCACAAATTTAAAATAATGTAATGTGTTGCCTGTTAGGTAAGATTGTTCCAGTTGTATTGATTTATTAACTTTTTTAAAAAAAATAATATTAATTTAAGGAATTAATAGTAAAATAAAAAGTTCGATATTATATTTTTAGTGGGTTGGGTTAAATGGGGCGGGTCATTAAATGGTTTAAATGGATATATATTTGGTTCTTAAAATTTTGGGTAAAATAAAAATTTCTTGTCAGCAAATTTTAGTGAAAAATAATTAAATTGGTTGAGTGATTTTCTATGCAAAGAAGTCAAAGTTGATTGACTTTTAAGTTGAAAATGAAAGTTGAGTGACTTTCTATGAAAAAAGTTGATAGTTAATTAAGTGACCATCAAAGTTATTAACTCAATAAATAGCAAAAAGCATGTGTTGTCTAGAGATAGATGAACACAAAAAGTCTTGTATTGTTAGTCATGACAATCAAATATCTTGAATGCCATGTCTATTTGCCGAACTTGCTATGTATGAACGTCTAATTCTGTTTATTGTACTGACAATACTATTTCCAATTAATACAGTATATGAATATGAACCTCAAAAGTTCTTTATTATCCAAGCATAAACCATAGAGTAAAAACAAATGTAGTACGTACTTGGTTTCTAAAACCAACAAATCTGCAGAACATGATCGGCTTAACTATTATTATTTTTTTAAAAAAATCAATGAAGATAAGCGTAAACTTACATTGCCTTAGCCCAATCTTATGAATCTAATTCTTCATTTTCTCGCACCTATTTTTCGACAGTAAATTTTTTTTATTGTTGATGATCAAGTTATTTTAATTCTAACCAAGAAAAAGAACAACCACATGTAATGAGAAAAAGTAAAACTTGGAATGAAAAAGATGGATGATGCTTACTTGAAATTCTGAGATAGTAATCCAAAAAAAAATAATCCCGCATTCACAAAACAAAGAACATAATAATCACAAAATACCATAAGACATT